>PVIA01004799.1:0-129251 GCA_004024845.1 Tonatia bakeri | reverse complement strand
TGTAAGGTCTCTTTTGAGAAATCAGCTGACAGTCTGATGGGAACTCCTTTGTAGGTTACTGTCTCCTTGTCTCTTGCTGCTTCTAGGATTCTCTCCTTTATTTTTACCTTGGCTAATGTAATTATGATGTGCCTTGGCGTGTTCCTCCTTGGGTCCAACCTCTTTGGGACTCTGAGCTTCCTGGACTTCCTGAAAGTCTATTTCCCTTGCCAGATTGGGGAAATTTTCCTTTAATATCTGTTTATGTTCTCAATTTGTTGCTCTTCCTCTTCCCCTTCTGGTACCCCTATAATTCAGATGTTGGAACGTTTAAAGATGTCCTGGAGGTCCCTAAGCCTCTCCTCACTTTTTTGAATTCTTGTTTCTTCATTCTTTTCTGTTTGGTTGTTCCCTTCTTCCTTCTGGTCCACTCCATTGATTTGAGTCCCAGTTTTCTTCCCCTCACTATTGGTTCCCTGTGCGTTTTCCTTCATTTCTCTTATTGTAGCCTGCATTTGTTCATCTGATTTATGTCCAAAGTCAACCAATTCTGTGAGCTTCCTGATCACCAGTGCTTTGAACTGTGCATCTGATAGTTCGGCTATCTCTTGGTCACTTGAAAAAATTGGTTTGGGGCTTTCAAATCTGTTTGAGCCATCTTTTTTATTTTCCTTTGGTTTGGTTGCAGCTGTTTCGTAAGGGCGGGGGAGCCTTAGGTGTTCACCAGGGCAGGGCACCCCAGTTGCTGGGTTGTGATGTTGTATGTGGGGGCGGGGTCTGAGAGGGGGCAATGGTGCCTGCTCCACTCTCTCTAGGACTTTCGACCCCTCCTCTGCTTCCCACAAGCAAATTGGGCCCTTCCTGTGCTGGCTCCTGGGCGGGTGGGCTAGTGAACTTTCTCGGACTCTGTGGGTCCCCGAGAAGTTCCCTGTGAGGCTGAGAGTCTCTGGGCCTCAGCTCCCAGACGGGGCTCTTAAGCTTTGAAACCTGGCGGCGCTGCCCGTTTTCACTTAGTTTGCTCTCAAATGTGTGGCTGCGGACAGCCAGCTGCCTTGAGCCCCTCACTGGGTCTGCTAGTCACCTCCCGAGCCCAGGGTCCGCCACCGGTCCATCTGCTGCCGTCTGCGCCCTGTGCGCCAGCCAACGTTTCTTCCCGCCAGGACCCCTCGACCCCTCTCCGCAGGCCTCCGACTCCGCCGCTCCTTACCCGTCTGGATGTACTGGAGTCCGACTTCCATTCAGTTCATTTCCCTCTGTTCTGGATGTTTCTCAATTTTTGTTGTCCTTAGTTTTCGTTGTGTGAGGAGGCACAATGCGACTGCCTATGCCTCCATCTTGGCCGGAACTCCCAACACTTTAAGTATGTTAAAGATTTATACTTCAAACCATTTAACGTGTGCTCCAAAGTAACTGTAATATAATCTTAGTAGAGCAGATTATTAATAGCTTTACTTGTATGTTTAAGTCATGTTCATAAGCTTAAATGTGGATACTAGAATTCAAACATTCTTTAAATGTGTCTCCTTAATATACTGATCACAAAGCCCCCCCCCCAAAATTTGAAATTTACAAAAGAAAGTTCTTGTAATTGTTTGAAGTATTTATTCATCAGCCTAATTTTTTCCCCACTAGACAGAACAAAAGTCATCACCCACCCTGCTAACCTTTGTGCCAGGGGCTGGAGGGAGCATTACTGTGAGATGTGAATGCTCACATCCCTGGCTGGACCTTGCCAGGGGCACAGGGCGGGTGACAGCCCACACGGGGCCAAAAGACGGTGGGTGTAACTTATAAAAACTAAGCAACCTGCAAGGTTACAATGTGGGCTTACCACTTTTTTCAAGTATGTGCTTCCTAAATGGGAAGAAAGGCTGGTGGAGAGCTGACTTGTGATGGAGAACACAATGGTGTACAGATGGTGTGTAGAACTGTGCAATTTTGTGACTGTCACCCCAATAAATTAATAAAAAAAGTAAAGAAGGCAGTTTCCTCAATATTCTGCAGGTGCCAATGGAGGCCTGCGTATTTCCAGTAAAATTCAAATGGTAGGACTGCGTGACCCTCAGACAATTCAGTGATTAACAGCAGTCACTTACTAAAGTCAAGACTCCAAATTAAAGCAATATATCAAGGTCACACAGAAAGTAGAAAAACCATATTCAATCCAGACAGAACAACTTCAGGCTCTCCCTGCCATCTGCTTCCTCTCTCTTCCTCCAACCCTCAACAGTTACTGGCAGCTATCTCTGCTGCGAAAACTGATTTGAAATTGCATAATCTCATAATCATAGCTTTTGAAATTAATGCGTGGGTTCTGTTTTCAATTAAATGTGTTCATAAATGACAGATGATGGAGCTCCCTGTTTTCTTTTCTTTTCAGTTGGGCCAATAGGACAAGTAAGCTGAGGCACCTATTGTTATGGCCCATAGTCTGAAGAGAGCTGAAAAAAGCTTGTAAAAATAAAAGATATAGGGGAAATGTTTCAGCAAAGAACACAATGTTACAAGAAAATGCTGATAAGTCACCTCGATTATGAAGAAGCAAGCCCACTTTTGATAAAGTCCTTTTAATGAAAAATGTAAAACCCCTTTCAACTTTAATGTACAAAGCCATATGTAACACTTGCACTTAACAAATAAAAGCAAGTCAATGTTTTAAAAAAATACATCATTAAATGTATATATGTATATATTTACATAGCATATTAAGTTTAATATTTAGCTTTAAAAGTTCACATAAATTTTTAGCAAAATGAGACAATTTTAAATAAATTACACCTTTTGAAAATGTTTAATTGTACAGTCAATAGCTTCAACAAAATATTGAAGTGTCTATTTAGTATCTGCTTTATATACTTTATATTTTACAATTTTTACAATTATTTGGCAGTAATTTTCTGATTATGACATGAATGCTGTGCGATTCAGCAATTTCCCAAATGCAGGCGATAGCTGGTGTTCGTGTCCTATTCTCACAGTAACTGTCTCAATGTAGTGAAAAATATCAGTTATTTTAGTAAACTGTACAAGGTCACATTTACAGTTGATCAACAATATAGCATAGAATTTCGTGGTTTTTTTTTTTCCAAAAATAAATACATCATTTTAAATCTGGCATTTTCACAAACATCATATACACTATAATACAAAAACAGCTAGGAAGTGCTGCTTTTTAAATGTAGCTTGTTCTAATAACTAACATGTACTCAAAGGAGCTGCGACTCGTGCTGTACTGCCATGGTGTCAGTAACAAGTAATTACTACACAGAGAATTTCTTGGCACTGATGGTTTTATGAAGTTTAAGTCGGTGTGCATGTGCACATCATCGTTCAGGAGTAATTACTCCCACTTCAGTGGCCTACAAACAGCGAACTGGATGGAACACACCTAATTTTCTTCCATATCCTCTGTTTCATCTTCATGTATTTTCAAAGCTCTCACCGTTTCCTTGACTGCATGATATAAGATGTTTTTAACCTGAAAGAGATTTTTTAGAATTATGCTAAAATTTCTACTCACTTTGGCTAGAGACGAATTACTAAGTGAAATCTGTTGTATTAAATTATTTTTAAAAAAAGGAAAGTCAAATTCAAGAGAAGTAAATGTCAGCGTTAAAAAATGTTGTTAAACCAAAAGCTAAAATCAGGCCCACTAAAAATTACACAGTTATGTGCTTACTGGTGTCAATCTTTGGCCATTACTGTAAGCTGACAAACTAGGCCATGACCGCCTAAGCTGGTGTGCACGTGTCATACCTCTGAATATAAAAACCTGCGACACAGCCGCTCTTACCTGCAGTTTATCATCATAGTTGATTTCATCCTTCAAAAGTCTCAGTTCCTGTGTTAAATGAAATGACTGTACAAGATGTTCTGGAGACACGAAGTCTTCAGTTACCTGAATGCAGCTGTGAAAATTCTGTACCTATCCCCAAAGAGAAAAAAATGTAAATTTTAGGAGGTGGGAATAAAGAAAAGCAAAGTTGCATAGTGACAGTAAAGGACAATTCACCAGAAACTTACAGTATTTTCTCCAAAATATCAAATGCATTTCAAAGCAGAAGACCACACTTTGTGGGAAAGTTCTGTCGCTGAAAAGCTTCATGTAAAGTGACTTTGTAAACTAAGTATTTTTAAATGATGAAAAGACTATTTCCAGGAATCCTTCAGGGAGGCCAATAAATAGACCCTAAATCTTCGATTTTGTTAAGGTGGATTTTTTGGTGTTACTTAAAAAGAAGGTGCTAACTGGAAAGTATCTATTTTACTAATCAGCGCAGTCAGCCTGTATGTTTGTCGTTACTCCTTGGGCTGTTATTAGCTTTCGTCCTTTCACTGCCAACTTTTGGACCAGTGAGTAAATGAAAGAAAAGGAAATGAAACTTAGTTTAATTATTTGTGAGGAACTGGATGAAAATTGTTGTTCTAGACAGACAATATTGACCACAAGGACTTTTAGAATTAGGCTGTGATTTTGTTTATTTGTGCCTTTCTTTCAAATTAACCAATGAAAGATAACCTTCAGTTTCTTAGTGGCATCAGCACAACTGTTTTTCAACAGCTGTCTCTCTCCTGACTAATGGTTTTCACAAGAAGTTGGTAAATGTCTGTTATTGGTAGAACTTGTACCAGCTGACTGCACATACACTATTTCATAGAACTCCGTTCTGTTAATGATCTGTATGGCAGAGAGAAGACCAAGCTCATCCAGTCTCGATTTTATGATGGTTGTAGGTTGTCTTCTAGTGATACTGAAAGTGTAACATTTTGGGAAAGGAGAAATCAAAGACCTAATTGGTGACAGAGTAACAGAATTCCAATTCCTCCTGTGGGTGTTACAATCACCTGAAAAGCTGCTGCCCTCTGCAGAGTTCTTTAACTCCGGCACAGAGCCTCTATTGAGAACTAGATAGCATATATCTTTATACAGATATGAATAAACATTCTCTTCCTTTTTAATCATTAGGTTGTTGGTTCCTCTGGAAGATGAACGTAGGGGATGCCTCACAATTTCAGCACTGCTGTGCAGTCTCACTGGGTGTCTGCAGAACAATGAATCCTCTGTGTTTCACAGAGCAGAAACTAAGGATAATAAGAGGCCTGGCTCCTGTTCCAAGATAAGCCAGCCAGTACATGGCAGGTCAACAGGAACCCAGCTCCTGTGACATCCTCCTGTCCAAGACACTTTACAGGTCTACACTAACTTGGGTCACTCCAGCACACACAGCCTTCAACTGCCCATGTCTTTTGCTTTTTAAAACATGCCCCAGGGATTAAGTCCTTCAACAGTTTTAGTATGTGCAATTTAGCACATCTAGCTAGATCTTTATAATTTCTCTCTTCATTGTTATTATAATTTTGTTTATACATAATTTTCCTGTTTTACTTTAGCTCTTAGACTTTAAGTCAACTGTCTTAAATGTGCCAATGTCTACTAAGTACAAAATCTGGGCCCCCTCAGGGAAAGCTTCTGCTGTTTTGTTTCCCCCTAAGAATAGGCCATTCTTTCCCGTTTTCTGTGTATGTTGTGTAACTTTTTGTTGAAAACTGGACATTACAATATGGTAAGTGGAAATCTGATTCTCCCCCGGCCTCAGGTTTTGTTGCTGTTGACCGTTGAGGGCTTCAGCCATCCATTTTGCGGCTTTTTCCAAACCATTTCTCAAAGACTGTACTCCTTGTCAGGTGTGATCATTAAAGTCTGTTCTGTCATCTCAGGGATCAGCCAGAGACCTCCTGAAATGCCCCCAATCAGCTGCCTTTTTCTTAATTAAACAGTCCTCCTGGTTGAGGTAAGTCTTGGATTAGACTCCAGAGTTCTGAAAGAGTTGATTCTGTAAGTCTTTGACAGTTTATGGATGCCTTAAAATTACTTTCAAACAGTGACTTTTACTAGCCCTTACAAGATGCTATTCATGTTTCCTAATGACTCCAACCTGACTTACTATGCTTAAAGATTTAAGGGTTAGTTTGGAAAGACAAGATTCAGTTTTAAAGGGGAATGCATCTAAACTTCTTATTCCACTTAACCCTTTCTTTGGCCATCTTTCAGTCATTTATCTTTCACTTCCTTGATAGACTGTTTTATTCAAACTTGTCTTAAAGGATCAATTGTTATTAGAAAATATAATTTCTTCCTGTTCATAGTAAGAAGGTTGTTATCTTGACGCTGTGACTGTCATACATACACAGCAAATTACTTGTGAGAACTTAAGAGTTTAAAGGTTTTGCCAAAGTACTTTTAGTTATATGAATGAACTCATTATAAATGTAACTCAAAAGTTAAGGGCAATTTTATCGCAGAAGATTTTATGTTCATTTTTTAGAAATTGCAATTTAAAATAAAGGGCACTATAAATCTCAAGATACCAGAGATGAGACAAATTAAATCCTGGAGATCAGGGTCCACCTGCTCCATCTAGGGATACAGGGGTTCCACAGATTTTTCATGTTTGCCAACAGATTAATTTTTTTTTCTTTTACTGATTCTAGAGAGAAGAGAGGAAGAAACAAAGGGAGAGAAACACTGATTGGCTGCTTTCTGCATGAGCCCTGACTGGGTGCTGAACCCACGACCCAGGCATGTGCCCTGACCAGGAATCAAACCTGCAACCTTCCACTCTGCAGGAGGAGGCCCAACTGACTGAGCCACACCAGCAAGAGATAACAGAAATTTTTTAAAGTCTGCAATTCTAGTCTTAGAATTTAAAGAGGGCTGCAGCTATGATACTTTACCTCAGCTGGCTGAGATATTCATCTGAACACCCCAGCACAGAGCTTCCTGTTTTCTGTTTGACTTCTCAAAGTGCTCCGTGATGACAAATCAAAGAACAAAACACAGTTTCCTTATGATGAAACAGGTTTTTTGTAGGTGTCTTAGGTTTTCAAAGGCATCTTATTTGTGTGATTTTCAAAGTGTGGTCCCCAAATGGTAATATCAGTGCCACCTGGGACCTTTTTAGAATGTAATATTTCGGGTACCTCTTCAGACTTACAGAGTCAGATGTTCTGGGGTTGGGGCCCAACAATCTATTTTTTTAATCAAGTCTTCCAGGAAATTTTAGTGTTTGCTAAAGTATGAGAAGTACACTAAAGTGAGAGAAGTACTGACTTCAGAGTTTGGAATTATTTTAAGGGCCACAGGTAGTCTACTGCAAGTGCTGAAGCCACCACAGAAAATTTTTCAGGACCTCTAAGGACTAAATAAATTGTAAATAATAATGCATCTCAAATCCAAGTTAATATTGTGAACAGAGTTCTTCCTTTCAGTTCTCTCTGAAACCATATCACCACAGCTTGTTGAGTCATGAACTACACCCTTTCAACAGAGGACAGGTAATTGTGCTATCATCACATCACATGAGGGGAGCAAAGCTGAAATTCCTCGGCTTACAGCTGGCAAATCTGTGACAAAATAAGCAGCATATATGTTTTTGTCTTGGAACATTCACCAATTTAGTAGTAAAGTTCAGAACAGAATTTGCCAGTCTAGGACACACATGCTGCCTCAATCTATGTAAGTATAATAATATCTTTTTACCTAGATGAAATTTACTCTCTACAATCTAAGGGAAATTTCTACATCTCAAAATATATTTTCCTATGTACTTAAGTGTGCAGTCACAGTTGGAGGTTAAGAATCCAACCTAAGTAAACTTTCTGAAATAGTGAAAGACATAGGAAGAAGCCAAAATTTGCAATTTCCACAAAGAGCACTACATACATCTATAAATAAATTATACAGAATAAATAAAATAAAAATTATATACATGTGAATGAATAAGTTTGGAGAGTCACAATTTTGTTTTCATCTACACGATGTGTAAAAATATTGTGTGACATCTTTAGGCCTTCAGGCATCATAAATATTTAAGTGCATAATTCTGGGCATGGGGGAAAGCAACAGGAAAAAATAACCCCAAAACTCAGAAATTCCTGTCCTCATGAAGCTTATATTCCAGTGGGGTGTTAAAAAACAATCAACAAAATTAAGTAAATTATGAAGCATATTGGTAGGTAATGACAGCAATGGAGAAAAACAAAGCAAGAAGGATGACAGGGAGATGGGGTACATAATTTGCCGGTTTAAACTAGGGTGTCAGGGAAGACCTCACTGAGAAGGTGACCTTTGAGAAAAGCCTTTAAAGAATGCAAGAAGCAAGTTTTACCAGATATCTGAGAGGAAAAAGAATTTTAGGCAAATGAATTCGTAAGTGCAGCGGCCCTGGAGTGGGAACACACTTTGTGTATGTGAAAACGACCGAGGGCGAGGAGGTAAGAGACAGAAGAGCAGTGGGAGAGGCAGGCAATGAGGGGTGTGTAAGTGTGCACGCAGGGGCATACAAACAGGAAACAAGTACAGACTGTTTAGGGCCTCATGAGGCTTTGAAGCACAGTGATATGTGAACTAAACTTTTTCCTTTATTTTTAATTTTTAAAAAAGATTTCATTTATTTTTAGAGAGAGGGGAAAGGAGGTAGAAGGAGAGGGAGAGAAACACTGATGCTAGAGAGAATCATCAGTCTGTTTGCCTCTCCCACCCCCTCAACTGGGATCCTGGCCCACAACCCATGCAAGTACCCTGACGGTGAACTGAACCAGCGACATTTAGGTTTGAAGGCCAGTGCTCAATCCACGGAGCCACGACAGCCAGGGCTGAGCTAAACTTTTTAACAGGGTAACTTTGATTACTAGAAAGGAGAAGCAGCAGGAAGACATGTGCACGCACAGAATGTCTGTGATAACAGTGAATACCTCTGGAGAAGAGGCAATGGAGGCAGAGTTAAGAAAAAGACAAATTTTCACTGTGAACACTTTTACAATGTTGGAATTTTTAAAAGTCGTATCAATGTATTATACTTTTCAAAAGAAAAAAAATATATATATATATTTTTTAGATTTTATTTATTTATTTTTAGAGAGGGAAGGGAGAGGGAGAGAGAGAAACATCAATGTGCGGTTGCTGGGGGACATGGCCTGCAACCTAAGCATGTGCCCTGACTGGGAATCGAACCTGCGATGCCTGGTTCGCAGCTCGTGCTCAATCCACTGAGCTATGCCAGCCAGGGACAGAAAAAATATTTTTAAAACAATCTTTTCAAAAACTACTGGAACAACTGAATATCCATATGCAAAAACTGTGAATCTTGATCCACACTTTGTACTATAAACCAAAATTAATTACAAATAAACATATGTAAATATAAGAATAACAACTATAAAAATTCAAAAAGAAAATACAAGAGAAAATCTCTGTGATCTTGGGCTAGGGAAAAAAATTACAAATACAACAATAAAAGTATGATACATAAAATAAGAAAACTGATCAATGAACTTCATCAAAATTTTAAAATGGCTCTTTGGAAGACACTGTTAGAACAAGCCACACGCAGGGAGAATATACTTGCGAAGTACCCAACAGATAAAGGGCTCATAAACAAAGTAAGGAACACTCCTAGCTCAGCGAGAAGAAAACTCAATTACAAGAACAGACAACACATTCAAACACACATTTACCAAAACAGTTACGATGGCAAATAAGTGAACATGAACAGATGCCCAACATATTTAGATATTAAGAAATTGTAAATAAAAACCACCATGAGATACACATGCATACTTATTCAAATACTTAAAACCAAACTGACAATAAGCAGAGGAAATGTAACTCACATATACTGCTTTGGGAAATGGAGAATGGCACCACCACTTTGGAAAACAGCCTGGCAGTTTCTTATAAATTAATCATATACTTATCATATAATCAAGGCAATCCCACTACTCTGTATTTCCACAACAGAAACGAAAACCTATGTTCATGTAAACACCTCAAATGAATGTTTATAGTGCCTTTCTTTATTACTGCCCCAAACTGGGAACAGATACGTTCAATTGGTAAATCAATAAACAAAACAAAAAACTTTGGTATTTACATATGAACAACTATACCCAGAAACAAAAAAGAAACAATTACTGACACACACAGTGTGGACGGAAACTCAAGTGCATCATGCTGAGTGACTCAAAGGCTGCAGGCTATACAGTAGAGTGCCAATCACGACACTCTCATACAGGCAGATTCCAGGGACAGAAAACTGAGTGGCTAAAGAAATGCACAGTGGGGAGAGAAGTAAAAAGGTGCAGGAGGCAATTTCTTGGACTGATGGAAATGCCCTAGATTTTAATTGTGTTGTCATCTAACTATCTGTCAAAACTTACCGAACTGTACACTAAAATAAGGGTATATTTTACTACATGCAAATTGTTCAAAAAAAAGAAAAAAGAAAAAAGAAAACCAACCTGCATCATCCAGGTAAACACTGAGAAAATGGATACTGGATAAATTGAACATGTACGAATTTTCAAGAGAGCATGTATTATCGAAGAATTATTCCTATTTATAAAAAGATTTACTGTGCTGTTCTCTTAAACAGGCCACTCCTTGGATGACATTTTCCATTTAGATACATATTCACCCTTTTCTGATAAGCAACAAGTCAAAAAAATTCTACGTGGGGTAAACCACAATTAAACCTGAATCATAAATGATCCATCATGCCCAGGCTAATCATGTAAGTCCATGGGAAAAAAAACAATTTAACATAATACATTAATTTATTAAGATATTTAATACACTTCCCCAGGAAGTTAATGTAGAGAAAAAGCTGGTATGTACTTATTATGCTGTTCATATTCTGCTATCATAAATGCTATTTGAGAAATAGAATGATAAACCTAACCCTAAACCTGACATCTTAAAAACTAAGCAACTATTACAACTTAAAGAATGTTTGTGCTATTATAATAGTGTCACAAATGCTAAACAGGCAGTAATTTCATATATAGTTATAGAAAGTGTGGGAAACCTTCCTTGGTAAAAGTACACACGACATACATCTCAATTACCAGGTAGTAGAAGAGGCATGAATCAACTTTGAGGCAGACTAGCTTTTGGGGTTCTTGGGTTTCCACTGTACGCTTTGTTACTGCCTGCCGTAAGTTGGTCTGTGGTAGCTCCAGTTAGTTCTAGGAATCTACTGGATGCTTTCAATCCCAGCCTCCACACTCACCATCTAATTGCACCGTTCTTCCAGGTGTTAGAGTCAAGCCACAGAAACAAAGATTAGGTGTTTAATTTAGTATTTAAGTTTTCTGGATCAATATTTATAAAAATTACATACCATTTTTCTTTGAATGTTATTGCTCTGCTGGTAAACTCCAGAAAGGTAGGAGGTACACTGAAAGCCTGAATTTTAAAATGATCTAGCCAACAGTTCATTCTACTCATACTCAGTGTGTTAGAAAATGAATGATCTCTAACTCTTAATACATCCCCTCCCATGGAAAATTTTCAGCTATGAAGAACTGAATATGTAATACAGTAAGCCCTCAATTAATGTTATCAATAGGTTCTATGATTTTAAGCAAAAGCATATATAATAACACCAATTTTACCAGAGGTTAACTGATATAAACAAGAGTTAAATTCCTACAGCATAATGAAACATTACTCGAGGACCTGCTGTATCTTTCCCCTCCAAAAGTCTTAAAAATTAGATTTCAATCCACTAAATCAAAGATAGTGCAAAAACGGAAATATGACTGATGTTCAAACAAGTTACAAGTTTTTATATACCTGATGAAGTGTTCCTGCTGGTAAGATAACGGCATCACCAAGGAACTGAATAAGAGTGCAGGTTCTGACTCCATATTCCTCAAACAGTCTTTGACGGAGCTTTTTATTCACATACCAACTTTGATCACGTATTGGATCATGTTCTGGTAGAACTTCAAGGCCTTGCTCTTTTGAAATCTGAAATACAGGTTAAAACGAAAATATATGTTCCAATATAAGTAAGGGAAATGGTAAATCCTGTTCTGTTAAATTTCTATTTTCTTTTTATTTAATTACTTTATTGTTGTTCAGTTATAGTTGCCTGCACTTTCTCCCTAGCTCTCCACCCCACCCCAGCCAAACCCACCTCCCTCCCTTGCTTCCACCCTCCACAATTTTCTTTACAAGTCTTCTGTTCTCAGAATCTTATGGCATGACCAAGATTAAGTTAGAGAAAATATTCTACAAGAATTTGAAAAGCTAAAGGACGTTAACACTGCACACTGATACGCTGTTAATAAAGTGAATCATAGTTCCATCTCATCTCCTTCCACTGTGAAGTTTATATCCATTTGGTTCTTTCCTTACAATTGTTTCAAGAGTATAATGCAGAGCCCTGGCTGGTGGGACTCAGTTGGTCGGAGCATCATCCCATAAGCAGAATGGTTGTGTGTTCAATTTCCCGTCAGGGCACGTGCCTAGGTTCTGAGTTTGGTCCAAGGTCAGGGCACTTGAGAGAGATACCCAATTTATGTTTCTCTCTCACAATGATGTTTCTTTCCCCCTCTCTCTAAATATCAGTAAGCATGTCCTCAGGTAAGGATGAAAAGAAAAAAAGTATAATGCAGAAATGAGGAAAAGTTTAGTTTAGTACCTTTCCCCAAAAGTCAAACCATGAATATGTATGCATTTCATAAATATTTCTCGATCCTGTTCTTTTTAAAGGTAGGTCCTTTTAAGATAAATACCTTGATAGTAAACCTCTGACCTTTGACAAATCAATTTCAAAGGACCATTTACTATCCACTGAATAATCTTCTGCTTTAAAGAGCATGATATATAATATTTTAAATTAAAATACTGGTGTACTCTGGAGCCCTGGCTGGCATAGCTCAGTGGATTGAGTGCGGGCTGCGAACCAAAGCATCGCAGGTTCGATTCCCAGTCAGGGCACATGCCTGGGTTGCAGGCCAAGGCCCCCAGCAACCACACACTAAAGTTTCTCTCTCTCTCCCCCCCTCCCTTCCCTCTCTAAAAATAAATAAATAAAATCTTTAAAAAAAAAAAGCGCCAATCCCTATTAAAAAAAAAATACTGGTGTACTCTAGGATAACATCACAGGTACCACATAAGAAGAAAAGCAACAATGATGGTTCCTTAAAAGAAATCCCTGTAATAACAAAATTTATAAAATATTTGAACAAAGGGTTTAATTATTTCAGATGAATGTGAACAACTAAATTAAAGGTACAGTTACTCAAATTTCAGTCTATTCAATTAAGCATCAGAGCAATCAGATGTGATAGAATAGTATTCCCTACATAAACAGCAAAAAAATCAGTAAAAAAATAAAGATCCTACATTGTTTAGATATTTCTATAATACATGCATTTTTATATCCTAGTTCCCATTCACTACTTTTCCCATTCACTACTTAGTTTTTTTTCCCCCAAGATTTTATTTATTTATTTTTAGAGAGGGGAAGGGAGGGAAAAAGACAGGGAGAAACATCAATGTGTGGTTGCCTCTTACACAACCCCCCTACCGGGGACCTGGCCTACAACCCACACACGTGCCCTGACAGGGAAGCAAACCTTTTGGTTCGAAGGCTGGTGCTTAATCCACTGAGCTACACTAGCCAGAGCTGAAGCCACACCATCAAAAATTATTTAATGATTTTATATTGAATACATAACAAAGTTATACATTAAGAATTAGTCCTTGTTGAACGTGAAGAGATAACCTATTTGCAAACTAAATTATACCTTTTGAAGAAATTCCCTTATCTTATCAACATCTTTCCCAGCATAAATATGCCACAGAGCACCAGGTATTTCACTTGAGTCCTTCAATCGTTTTCTTAAAATGTCATCCAAATCTTCTTCTTCAAATTTCTTGAGTATTCCTGAAAAACAAGAGAGCATTTTCTTTTTTTAAAATAAACTTATTTATTTGACAGAGACATTGATTTGTTGTTCCACTTATTTATGCATTCATTAGTTGCTTCTGGTATGTGCCCTGACTGGGGATCGAGCTCATGACCTTGGTGTATACCAGTAATACTCTAACCAAGTGAGCCACGTGGCCAGGGCCAAGAGAGCGTTTTGAAACTGGTCAGTATAGACCACCAACAAGTACAGACAAGTCTCCTAAAATCGATCTGTCACAGGCAGTATATTACCTCACTAGACTGGGATTCTTAAAGAGGACATAAACCCAAAATATCTTCTAATTCCTGGGAGATCTCACTTATTATTGGTTAATTTGTAATCAAATGCCCTATATGAGCTGTGGCTCTGAGGAAACATCAGATGATTCTTCTAAACTGTTGGTAAACTAAAAACTGCATACATATACATATGTATGAACAGAAAAAATGGTAACTGTGGTTATTTCTGAGTGAAATATAGAAAGGTCCTCTTTCCAAATTCCTAATTTCACAATAGTGAACATTTTAAAGCAATGTTCTTTGAAGAGAAGAACTCTATTGCCTGCTACAACGGATACATCAGATGTTTCCTAATTGTGACAATAAGAGCATTTTTATCTTCAAAACTGTAAGTTGAAAGGCACCAGAGGGATACAGGAAGAAACTGAAGTGTTTGATATCAAGGTGAGAGCTGGGGTACAGCTTCCTCCCAGAGAGAAATGTGGGCAGAAGGAATTGACCCTTTTCTGAACCCTCCCCCAGCACAGCAACAGAGCCAGTAGGTGGGTGCCCTACCTGACATTGTTTGCCCCACCCTGGCGATCCCCAGACTCCATCCAACTCAACTTACAGGTTCAACCAAGTTGCTTTCCCATATGAATGGCTGGTCTTGGCTCATGGTTTACAACTTACTAAATCCTCTTAAACATGCAACAGCCATCATCAGGGAGCCCCCAGCCCCTGCACCTCTTGCTAAGTGGCCCCAGGCCCAGCACTAGCAGCAACCAGCCTCGATTCACAGCTTGGCTTTGCTGGGGAAATTCCAAGCCCAGCACAGGTAGCAGCCATCTAGTACTGCTTTATAGCTCAGTCAGGGTGGCCCTGGGAAAAACACAGGTGGGGCCTGTCATATCCAGAAAACCCCAAAGCCTGCGCACCCAGTGGATAGCCATAGACTATGTGGGAGCACTGCTACCCTGTACCCGCCACACAGCTGATTCTCCATGGAGGGTGGGAATTGGTGGTCAGTGGTTATAGCCAGTCCTTGAAGCTGACTAGCCTGGGTAAATCCCTCCCCCCATTGAGCTGCCACAGCAATGAAGGTTCAACTAAAAGAGAAGGGGGGACTCAGGCCACACAACAGGCACACCTCAAGTACCAGCCTGACTTGGAACATAGGGAAATAAAAAACAACCAATCAGAACAAGGAGAAGAAAAAAGATCAAAAAAACAAGGATAGTATAAGCAGTCTCTGGGACAACTTCAGGCAATCCAATATTTGCATCATAGCGATACCAAAAGGAGAAGAGATAGAGCAAGAAACTGGAAATCTTTGTGAAAATATAATGGGAAAAAACTTCCCTAATTTGGTGAAGGAAATAGACATGCAGATCCAGGAAGGAGTGAGTCACAAACAAGATGGATACAAAGAGGCCCACTCTAAGACACATTATTAATTAAAATGCCAAAGGTTAAAGATTAACAGAGAGGTTTAAAAGCAGCAAGAGAAAAACAGTTAGTTACCACAGGAGAGTTCCCATAAAACTGTCAACTGATTTCTCAAAAGAAACTTTGTAGGCTAGAAGGGACTGGCAAGAAACATTGAAAGTCATGAAGCAGAGACTTATAGCCAAGATTGCTCTACCCAGCAAAAGATACCATTTAGAATTGAAGGGCAGCTAAAGAGCTTCCCACACAAGAAAAAACTAAAGTAGTTCATCATCACCAAACCATTATTATATGAAATATTAAAGGGGCTGATTTAAAGAAAAACAAGATGATCAAAACTATGAACAATAAAATGGCAAAAATATGTATCTATCAACAAATGAATCTAAAAAACAAACTAAGGAAGTAAGAAGAACAAAGATGTAACCATGAACACAGAGAGTGTTCTGATGGTTGCCAGATGGGAGGGGGGTGTGGGAAAATGGGTGAAGAGGTTAGGGGATTAAGAAGTACAAATAGGTAGTTATAGAATAGCCATGTAGATATAAAGTAAAGAATATGGAGTAGCCAAAGAACCAATGGGTGACCCTTGGACACAAACAATAGCCTGAGGGAATGGGGGCTGCTGGGTATATTGGGGCAATGGGGAAAAAACTGGGACAACTGTAGTAGCATAATCAGTCAAACATAATTTAATAAAAATAGAAATAATAAAATTGGCTACAAGGGTCCCTTAATTCAAACATTTATTAAGTGTTTACAATGTCCAGACACTGTCCTAGAATGTTGGGGATTAGAATTAAGAAAGACTTAGTTGAGAATTTATAGAGTAAAAGAGAGTATTAACATAGGTACGGAAATAAACAAAATTGTCACATGATAAGTGAAATCACATGAGTACAAAAGTTCACAAAGACTGATTCAGTTCTCAAATGCTATCTATGTAATGTATGTTCATAAAGTGTTTTCTCAGAAAATTACAGTTGGTTTTCAAATGTGTTTTCTTTAAAAAATTATAATTTAACAACCACAGACAACATTTTTTTCCAATTATTTTTCTTTAAATTTTATGGCACTGCAAATTAAAAAAATTTCTCAGAAGGAAGAGAAAGTTTATTTTCATTAGTGAAGACTTCTAGGGGCAGATGATAATCTGAGTTACACTTTGAAGGTTAATTACAGGAATTTGTAGATGGAGGAAAAGAAAAAGTGAGTAGTTTAAGTAGGTCAGTATTTCTTGATGTGTTTTAAGCATTATTACTTCCCTAAAACATTCCTCTTTCTGTGACCACCTATAAAAACTGGCAAAAACTTTTAAGAGAGCCAAAGAATTAAAATGTTAATGAATGTTTTTGCAAAAGACCAAAACATATGCTACAAATGAGGGGTGGGAGGTGTGCAGAAACAAAAACAAATAACAAAGTTCCAGCATATAAGGACATGAAAGAACAATAGAGAAAAGCATGCACAACCTCTGTATTGTAGACTAAGTGTTTAGGGGATGATGTGAATCAAGTATGATGAAGTACGGGAGAGACAATTACCCCTGCAGCACCACATGCTTTGAAAGGACAAGTAATCTCAACCACAGATCACATATTTCTGTGCTAGAGCTGGGATTACAACTCAAGTATCCCTGACTCTTAAATCCTTGAGAGTTGGGGAGGCAAAGAATGTTTTCTGTTATAATCAGTAGCAAAGAGAGCTGAGAAAGAATGTAAAAAGTTTCTATGGTTTTGGGGGAATTTAGAATGGGTACTATAGAAGCTGTCAAATATAGAGAAAGGTTCAGTGAATATTATAATAAAACCCCATGTCCTTGGCACCTAGGCACTAAACTGTAGGTATATGCTGAGCTCCAGATACAGAAATGATGATCTAAGTGATGGTCGGAAGCCATCCATTTCACAGGAAGTACATATAAACTAGAAAAAGGAAAGAAATAGTCTGTTGCTACTCCTTAAGGTGTTAGGAACCAGGGAGTAAGTACCAGAGGAGCCAAGGCCAGTATGTGAAGACCAAGTAGTGATTAACAGTGCCATTTATTACAGAGGTGGCAAATAATAAAAGGACCAGAAAGAAACTACTGAATTATTCCGTTGTGATAGCTATAGCAAAAGTAGTTTCAGTGGGGTGGCAGATATAAAGACCAACCTGTATTCAGTTGAAATGTGAAAGACACAGCAAAGACTATGTTATGAGGTCAGAAGCAATGGGATGGTGGCAAGAAGATGTGGTCTGAAGGAGCTCTTCTCTTGGAAAAGAATAGTGCAGAGTGTGCTCCACTCTGAAGAAAAAAAGCCAGTGAGAGGGGAAGTTTAAAGGCCTATGTCTATAAAGAAGAGAGTAACAGATGGAATGAGGTTTCAAAATGAAATCCAGGGGATGGAATACGAAATGTATTGGATAGAAATGTTATTTCTACTTAAAAAAAAACAAGCAAACAAAAAAACCCAGCCCCTTCTAAGTGACACTGGAGGGAGAAAAGTCATCTTCAGAGCCCTAGGGCTTAGTTTCTATTCTTTAATAAATGTTTATACGTGAACTTCACAGTCTATTTTCAGTAACACAATTTTTAATGATAGGAAAGGAGCAAACAAATATCCATTTTTAAAATTAAAACTCATTATGTAAAAAGACAGGGAAATAAATTAATCACTTTTCAAATAGTAAAGATTAGAATAGCCCTATATCCCACTGTAATTCTTTTTAGAAATCTTTTGCTTTTAACACACATTCTGGATAATACCAGTATGGGTGGTTATTCAACTGTTATTCCAAGCACCAGTATTCTTTAAGTTTCTTTACCTGCTTTTGAGAGAATGCCATTTCCTTTTGCTATGCCAACATAGACTAGAATATTTACAACATCAGAAACTTCAATGTGGAGATTTGTTGTTCCCATATCATGATCTTTAGCAGCAGCTACACCTGTGTATGAAATACAATGTTACTCGACAGACTATTTTACATATCCCAATCAGCTCTATGAGGGAGACTTAATTGTGATTTGAGTTTTATTCTCCTTGTTCCAAGACTTGTCCACAAAACCCACAACTGATGAAATGTCTCATAAAAAATCAATAGAAAATGGAAATATTTGCAAGAAATAGCAGGTACTTAACTATATATTGTCAATTAACTCTTAATAAATCATTAGACAACTTATCTTTGAATAGAAATTAGTTAAAATTCAATTCCAAGTCAATAGAAATGCAAATATATATGTACCATAGGCACTGCACAACCTGGGTCCTAGATCAGGGCGTACAAAAAATCCTGGCAAGTGAGAGGCCAAATTGAGTTTTCCTTCTGGATTACAATATTCTGGCAATGGCAGACTTTTTAAAAGATCTTCATATCTGAAAAATAACATTGACTTCTTCAGAATAAAAAGTTACATTTTTACATGCTTTCCAATATATATTTTTTAAGTTGATCAAAACATAGGACAATCTTTCCTTAAGATCTTTGACAGGTAACACTTTCTGTGACTTCATTCAAAGTTCAAATGAATGCATAATACATGGGCACAAAGAACAGAAGTTATACTGCAACTGCAATGCTACCTAATCACGACTAACTAAAAGCGCCATGAACAGGGAAGTCTCAAACAGGGCCCCAAGTCCCTGACATGAGCATTCTTTCCTTTACTGACCTAACATGAACACTCTTCCCTGCTGAGACTACAGAAATTCAGTTTTGTATTTTAGTTATTTATTTTTAATTGAGTACGAAAATGCCTAAGGTCACATTTTTTTGTTCCTTATCTTACTTTTGGGTATAATCTTAGCTTGACCTCAAAAACCTAAAAGCCAAAAACAACAAGTTTCACCCTGACTGGTATAGCTCAGTAGACTGAGTACGGGCTGCAAACCAAAGGGTCACCAGTTTGGTTCCCAGTCAGGGCACATGCCTGAATCGCAGGCTGGGTCCCCAGTAGGGGCCATGTGAGAGGCAACCATACACTGATGTTTCTCTTCCTCTCTTCCTCCCTTCCTCCCTCTAAAAATAAAGAAATAAAATCTTTAAAAAAAGAAAAAAGAGTTTCAAAAGATATACCTTGCTGGCATCATAGTCTTGAACTCTTCTCCTGAAGGGCAATCTTTCAATTTTAAAACAACTGTTTCTCCACTTTTCATTTTTTGCCGTTCTATAAAGAATGCAGTTAATTACTAAAAAGATAATCTTTGCCTTTTTATTTTTGTTTGGAGAAATGAAAAGTAAAGTAAATGATAATTCAATTGTTGCACAGTAGGTACTTAGTATATGCTTATATATTGACTATTTTTCATATACTTAGGTAGTTTTAAAACTTGCTCCTTATGTACATAAATTCTTTTAAAAATATTTCTATAATTGTTATTAAAATTACATTTGATTTTCAAAGTGTTTTACATAAATTTCATGATTCAATTTTCTAAGGCTTATGGGGGTTGCCAAAAAATATTACCATTGTGATATAAATAAACATAATTAAAAGACTTGCTTATGGCCAAAGGAAATTAAGTGTGGAGAGTAAGAGTAGGATCCAGTCTCTCATTTCCAAGCACAGACAGTCCCTGACTTAAGATGGTTCGGCTAAATAATTTTTTAATGGTGTGAAAAAAGCAGGCATTCAGTAGAAACTGTATTTCTAATTTTAAATCTTCATCTTTTTTTCCTGTGCTCTACAGTAGGCTAATTGTGTTTATTTTGCCCAATGTAAGTGAGCTAATTAACACTTAAGGCAGGCTGGGCTGAAGCTATGATGCTCTGTAGGTTAGGTGAATCGAAGACATTTCTGACACGATAATTTCAATTTACCATGAGTTTACCAAGATATAACCCAATTCTAAATTGAGGTGGATCTGTACTTGTTTCTTTTTATTAGACAACAAAGTAATAAAGAAGTTGAAAAGATTAGAGATCTGTTAAGTGGTATCTACAATTTATTGTTTTGAGGGGGATATGTTTAACAAAAACAGTAAAACAGACAAAAAACAACATACTTGAAACTTCTTCAAAACCATCCCAGAACTCCTTCACATTGGCATTTGAAATAATGCTGTCTTTGCAGTTCAGAAGATCAGCTTGGTGGTCTCCAAAATCAAGACTAATTGATTCTGCCTTCCACAAGCTCATGTTCATTTTCTTATGTACACCAGAAACCACTGCAGGCTTATGAGTAGATAGATAAATACAAGTTAAAAGGTATATGGAAACTTCCAAAATTTTATACATACAACAAATGTTAAGTTTCAGTACTAATGACAAACTATGAGAATTAAGAGGCTATCAAAAACAGTCCCTGACCTGGAAAGATGTTCACAATAGACTGTTAAAAAGAAAAGGTGGTAAAAGAGAATACCATGTAGAGTACATTGCCATTTTTGAAAATAAAACATGTGTAGCAATTTTCAGGAAAGTCTGAAAGGCCATAGTAAAAATTTCATTTCTTGCACTGACTGGTGTGGCTCTGTGGGCTGGGTGTCACCCCCCAAACCAAAAGGTTGCAGGTTCAATTCCCAGTCAGGGAACATGACTGGGTTGTAGACCAGGTCCCCAATAGGGGTGCTGTGGGACATAACTGATCCGTGTTTCTCTCCCTCCCTCCCCCCGTCTCTAAAAGTAAATAAAATCTTTTAAAAAATTTCATTTCTTAAGGGTATAAATATGGATTTTTTTGGTTGTTTTACAGATTAATTTTTATAGACAGAACATAACCTACTTCTTTATTTATATGTATGTAATAGACGAATTAAGATTTTTAAGTAAAAGTTTGTATGTACTCTGAGTTTGTGTCACTTAAAACATATCCATACATTCTTTACCTCAACAAGGATCATGATAAATAAAAATATTAAACACCTAGGCATAACAAAATTAAATTATAAATCTGATGACTATTCCCAGAGAGCAAATCCCTCCATTTGAATCATATGAATTCAAACTCCCTCAGGACTACAAACTCAGAACCAACAGTTGAGGATTTATAGCTGACGTGAAAAACAAAAACGAAAAACAGAAACAAAACCTCTTAGGCAATCTGATGTATTATTCTCTGTTGTTTTTTCCTTTTTTAATTCCATTAATGTAGTAAACTGCCATCTGAATGTGTACCAAATATTTTACAAGTTTTGGTCAAATAAAAAATCATTTATTTAAGCTGAATTAAATAATGAACTTTGTTGTTCAAGACTTTGTGAATTAACTTAAAAATTAATAATCTATGGGTAAATATTAAAGGCAAAAACATCTACACTTTTTATCAGTTCAAGAAAAATGCTCCTAGTATTAACACTTGAACAGCAGATATGAAATCTGTTAACTGGACTAAACTAGAAGTGTAAAAAAAGGAGATATCTAAACTTTGTAAAAACATGGCTTTATTAAGTCTGTTGACTGGTAAATTGTGAAAAAAGAAAAATCAGTTCTTCCTTGTTAATTCATACGAATCTGGCCAAATATAAGAATTCAAAAACAATCACTTGTGGTAACCATTTGATATCTTACTTCCACTCCAAATGTGTTAAGTACTATCTTTCCCCTTTCTTTTTGCTTGTTCCTCTGAAAGTATACTAGAATCAGCTTAGAATACTCACTTGTCCATGTTTCCAACACTCTTTGAAAAGCTTCCAATTATTAGTATTTTTATAATCCTTGAGCCAAAGAATACGCTTCTCACAGACCCAAGAATGTGGTATGTCATCGTACAATCTGTTTTCATCCACGGCAGATTTTCTGCTTTCTTTAGGCTCCTCTTTAAGCTCTGATTTTACACTTATTTTAGGGGCTTTATTTGGTGGAATTTTGTTTTCAACAACTGAAGCAATTATGTCATCAAGAATGTTTGGCATAGTCCTTCCACTTTTACCACTCTATTAGGGAAAAAAATCATTTTTTGAGAAGAAATGTATACATTTTTAAACTTTCATTTTGACTTACTACTAATATAACAAACAACTAACACAATGTACCTGCCTTCAAAAATATGTAATCATGTCAGTAGATATGGATTTGTAGTCCCTACACTGTTCCTGAGAGGTGGGAACCAGAACTTCAGTGGTCTCCACGTGAGGCCAAGTATGCAGGAACAAGAAGTGTGGCCCTTCTACGTTTTACATTGTTTTAGGGTTAAGGCAGGTGGGTGGAATTTCCCATATACTTTTAATAGCCATTAAAAATGAATGTCTAGCTACACAATTATCTGTGTGTATTTTCCTCTGGAGAATAACTAAAGCAAAAATTGACTTCTAAATATTTTAAGTAACAAAACATTCACTTCCATGTTTTTGCCCTATTAGATATGTGGTTTTCAAATTTTAAACAAGTATCTTAGGGCTCTTCTGTCATCAAAACGCCCCTCCCCCCCGACCTTATTCACCTAGAGGAAAAAACAAAATCTCCACTTTTCCAGTTCCAAGTTATAATGCAAATAGAAACATGCCTAGTAATTTAGTATACTTGATTTGCTCTACCTCTATTTATTGTGTAGTTCACAAGTGAATCTCCAAATCATCTAAACTTAAGGCCCATATATAAAAGCCAAAAATCACTCACTGGGGTTCCCATTGAATACACTGGAGCAAAGGCAATGCCGGCATCTGTAGAACCCACACGTAACTTGCCAGCTGTTGTGGTCAGTAGATCCCGTAAGGTTGAACCTTGTTCATTATTCTGGGACACAGGAGGTGACATTCTGTTGTTTGGAGAATCGGGATTCTCTTGTTCTCTCTCTTCTTTGATTTGCTTTTCAAGGGCAAATTCTTTATTTTCTAAAACAAAACGTTTTTACAAAATTCGAATAAAATTAAGTATTCTGCTACAGTATAGACAAAACTAGCATTCTGTATTTTATACTGGAAGGTAAAAACTCTAGCACTACTGATTTATTCACCTGGACATACACCAGATGATGGGCTAGATGCTTCAAAATGGAGTCAAACAGTTTGGATATGAGAAGGCCTTTCTCAATACCTTAGACATGTAGCTGAGTTTACGCCTGCCACAAATGAAACTGCTATAGCTACGACAGGGAGAAGAACACATGAGTAACAAATCTATTGCCCTGATGGCTTTACTGATATGCTCATCCAGAAATTATTCTGCACCTAATTTTGATGCAATCATAAAGTTCCTGGTAAGAGAAGAGAAAGGTTTTATTGAACCTAAGTCACAATGCAAGCAAAAGATAAAAAGTATATTCTTTAATGTGAAAAGTACATTAATGTATAATGGTACATTGTTGAGGGGGAGGGGGTAAGGGAACTAAATGGTAATGGAAAAAATATAATAAAGATAAAAAAATTTTTAAAGTACATTGTTGGTTATATTATAATACTGTCATACAGCTAACCCTTGAACAACACAGGGGTTAACTCTGCTGATGATCCCCCACGCAGTCAAAACTCTACATGTAATTTCTGACTCCCTCAGAATTCCTCTCCCGATACCTGTGGAGGACTGGTTCCAGGATATGGCCCACCCCACCTGTGGACACCAAAATCCCTGGATGCTCAAATCCCCTATATAAAATGGCACAGATCAATGCATATAGTTGCCTCTTTGCATCTGTGGACTCCCAACTATGAATCATAAACAGTACAAGTATTTATTTTTAAAAAATCCACATATAAGTATACCCACACAGTTCAAACCCTTATTGTTCAAGGGTCACTGTATACTTAGATAATTTATTATATTTACCTTTTTTTTCCTCTCTGGACTTTTGCTCTGCAAGATCTGCTAACCAGTGCAGTGGTGACTGGGATTCTGGAGGAGTTAACTTGCTGTCTGAGCCTATATCACTCCCTGGGCTGCTGCCGCCATTACCCTCAGACTTCTGAGGGGTATTCTGCTGCTGTGACTCAGGCATGCACAGAGAAATTTTATTACTGTGATTAAGAACATTCTGTAAAACCTACAAGGGTAGAACAATTGAATTTTTAAAATACTGTCTATTCAATTAGAGTTAAAAGGAGTCATTTCTATAGTAACACAATTCAAAAAGTATAAGTCTTAAATTGGATATCAAGTAACAGAGCTGATTACTTTAACCATGCATTTTATTTGAACAATTAGAAATTTATACTCACTTGAGACACACCATTCATTGTAGGAAGAGTACCAACTTGTAAATTCTGTTTGTTAGAACAATGACAATGGGATTTAATACCATATTTTTCTCTAAGAGTGTGCATCACATCTAGAAGATCTGTCAAGACTACAAAATATAACAGTGGTTAATAAAAAGGTTACAACTAGTTATTAAAGATTTAATTTTTTTTTTCAGTTTTTCTTGTGTCTTTTGACTTTTATTTTTTAATTCAATCCTTACATCTAGTACAGGTCTGATCATTAAACCAAATCATGGTCTCCATTCTTTCCTCTCTTATCTCTATTATTAAAAATTCAGTGTTAAAAAAAAGTAGAATAATTTTTCACCATAAATCTTTTTCATTACACTCTAGATTTCCCCTTCTAAAATGGTTCCTCTGTGGTTTTTTAAAAAATCCTCAGCCAGCCGGAGGATACATTTATTGAGTTTAGAGAGACAGGAAGGGGGAGAAAGAGAGGCAGGGAGGGAGGAAGGAGGGAGGGAGAGAAGAAGGGAGGGAGGGAGAGAGAGAGACAGGGAGGGAGGGAGGGAGAGAAACAGCAATCAGTTGCCTCCCAAAGGCACCTGGACCACAGATAGAACCCAAAATCTTTTGGTGTAAGGGATGTCACTCTAACCAACAGAGCCACCTAGCCAGGGCTCCTCTGTGGTTTTCTTAGTAACAGGGCAGGGCTTATTAGTTTTATTACACCAAGGATTCCAAGAACTGAGAGAGCAATTTCAGGTTAGATATATTACCCCTCTCCATTCTATTCTACTACTACATATGCCCAAATAATCTGAATCAACTAAGTGCTGTTATACTAAGTAAATAATGTACACTTACACTCACCAGAACTAGGTATAATTTGAGTTGGCATTAAATGCTTGTGATCATGAGGCTGTCCCTTCACACACTTTATCCAAGCATACAGTTCTTTATCTGAAAGATTATAACACATTTACTTTTACATCAGTCATTGTTGTATCATTATAAATTTGATGGCTTATACATAAACAGCTTAACAATGACACAAAATGGCAATGGTAGAATTCATATGTATGGTTCCTAAAAAAAATAAATAAGACAATGCCACTACTCTAAGAATTTTATAAAAACAGGATACAAAATTGATGTTAGCCTTTTCTAGAATGACCATTCTTTATTATCATTAATGTATTAGTTACCCCTTTCTTCTCTGATTCTAGCTTCTCTGTAGCTAATTCCTTTCACTTTTTGTTTTTGTGCCAAATATGGCTTTTACCCAATCCCAGTACATTCTATTGACACTGTTGCTAACTCGTTTTCCTTTTATGTTTCAAAGACATGAAGACAAACTGTCATGAGACATGCCACTACTGTATAGACAGTGACAGAAGAAAAACTCTGTGATGTCCTAAGTTACAGTGCGTCAGAGAGTAAGATAAAAAGATAAAAGTAATTAACCAGTTAATAGCTGTGGACCAACTAACAGACTGCTCAGATTCTAAATGTATGTTGGGGCTTTGAGTCAACTTCTGTGCAGATCATCAGCCACCACAGCATACTTCTTAAGCATGAACTTTCAGCCACTGCTGGTTACCAATCAAAAGTAGTAAATATTTCTTCCTTACAAAAGGTGCACCTACCCTAAACTGTCCCCCATTTCACCTTTCCCTGCCCCCTTCCCCTATCGGTAGCCAATGTAAATTCTTTCAAACACAAACCTTTCTCCCCAATACAATGAATAAAGAGCCCTTCAACCTCAAGATGGTGGGCAACTTTGTCGTTTCTATCTAGCCCAGCTGCCTGCCTATTGGTCACGCTGCATACTCCAGAAACTGGTCTTTTTCTGCCTACCCTTTCTCTCAGAAAAGCTTTTGGTCATGAAAGTTCTTTGTTTAACAATAGTATTTAATTGCTACTATTGCCTTCAAGTAAAGTTCAATAGTTGGAGTTGTAAACATATTAAGGCATAGCATGAGGCTTATCATATACAGTAAAACTATTTAATTCCTTGATCTCAAAAAGATCATCTCTATAAATTTAACAACAAGGACAACTACTTATGATGTGGTTTTAAGAGTTTCAATGAATACCACAAAAAGCTCATTAATTCAACATTTAAAAAAAACTAAAACCATTTTTTCATCAAGTCTCATACTAAATTAAATACAAAACTAGTCTGAAACTTTTTAAAAGAGCTTTGACTCCCTCACCCAAAGCCTACATAGCAGTAACTCATGAATGTTTTCTAACTGCTTATATTTTAGACACTTATATTAATTATCACTCTGTCAAGTTATAACCTAGTCAAGTGAGTATATTACAATATTTAACAGTAAAATAAGGAACTAAGTAACAGAATATAACTCAAGGCATATGGAGTATCCTCAGAAAATGATATGGTGACTGATGTATTTTAAAAACCAATAACCTATTCTGGTTCAAAAAAGAATTCAGACTTATATATACAATACCGATAGCAAAATATAATAAATTAATATTAACTTCCTTTTAATTTGGCAAAGGGAAAACTATAAAACCAGAAAAATATAAAATGCATGTCATGCAGTTTTACAGCAGTGCAGCTACTTCTATCAACTGAAAATATCCAAATACATTTTTAGGGTTTTGAAGACATTTAATTTCCTAAAATGCATTCCATTCTATGACTTCACATTTTACTCATATATATCTTTTTCATATCACAGAAAACACCAAGCATTAGATGTTTGGACATGCTTTCCCCCTTGCTCAGGTCTCTTTGTTAAGTGATGGGTATTACAGGAAAAAAGATTAGAAAGGATGAGGCTTAATAATCCTATCACCAGAAAAAGATACTGATGGCTAACTACCTGAGAAACATTACTCTAAAAAAGACCTGCCTGAAATGAAAAGTCTGTCACTAAGTATGATTTTACCTCTAATACTCCCAGTTTAAATCCTCTCATTTCATTAAAGACTTACCCCAAACAAATAATTCAATGCGTTCAAGGCTACCAGTAGCAAGTAGCTACTTTCAAATCAACTTGGAAAACTTTTCTAAAAGACTTTTATCATGAAACAGGTGCAATCTGTTACTTCCTTTTGAAACTTTCTGCAGCTTTAATTAACATGCAGAACACTGTTTCTGTACCATTTTATTTATCTAAAAACTAAAAGTAATAGTTTCAAAGGTTTTTTTCATACATAATGTAGATTTCTTCTTTGCTCTGTAAAAACTAGGGAATATATAGTAAATGGCAGCATATTCTTGAACAGGCTGATTTGAACTTTAAGAACCAACATTTAGAAATATCGATTGACACTAATAAGTGTTCAACTGCAACTTATGGAAAGCCCTAATTAATTTTGGCTCCATTAAGAACTATTGCTGGAAATGAGGGGGTGAGGATGAATTCCCTAATCAGGTAAAATAGGTGCAGTTTTATTCTGAAAAAACCTGGCTGTTAATCAACCGTGATAACTCCTTCTTACGCCTTCCTTCATGTAACGGATCATGGAAGATAGGAAAAAACATTATACATATCTAATTTTCCAGATGAGTGATCCTAGAGAAAACAAACATTAAAAATTTAATTTAATATAAAGTCATAAATTGACCTCTAGAACTCTTCCTTTCCTTTGCCTTGTAACAATCCAAGCAGACCACAAATCCACATTTCTGGCAGACCCAGTGAATGTTAAACAATGTTGCTTCACACGCATCGCACATTTCTCGGACTCCTCTCACTGCTCTTTTCCAGGCAATTTTGGCTGAAATACAGAGAAATAAAAATATAAGGGGCAATAGATTCTTTTTCACACAATCTTTGCTGAAATACATGAAAACAGAAATGTAAAGGCAACCCAAAAATTTTTAAGGATGTATTAACTAAAGACCAATTTTAAGTTTCTTGAAGTAATTAGTGATTCCCTCTAGAAAAAATACATCTAATTGAAGGATTCTCAATCTGTACACTTTTGACATTTTGGACCACAAATACCTCTGCTGCAGAGGACTATCCAGGACACTGCAGGATGTGTAGTGGCACCTGTGCCCTCTATCCATCAGATGCCAGCACTCTACCCCAACATTTTTTAGTTACTAAACAAAAAATGTCCCCTGGGGGACAAACCAGTGATTTAAAGGAAAGAAAAGAATTAGCATTTAGACTCCTAAGTATTTTAGATACTGACATAAGTAAGTACAATTAACCTACTTTCAAACAAATCTATAAGGTAGTTATCATTTGTGATTTACAATCATACAGTTCAGCAAGGAGTAAAAGTTGAGATTCAAATATACATCTAACTCTAAAGACTAATGACTTCAGGTCAAGATGGCAGTGTAGGTAAACACAGCACGCCTTTTGCACAACCACACCAAAAGTATAACTATAGAACCACCACCACACAGAAATGTTAGAAATTGAGCTGAATGGAAATCCTACAACTATGGAATTAAAGAAGAAACCACAGTGACATGACAAACTGGTAGGAGGGGCGCAACTACAGACAGGCTCTCCCCACACCCATATGGGTCAGATAAAAACCATGAGGGGTATCTCAGGAGCAAGAGGCCCCAGCCCCCCAGCTGAGGGTTCCAGTGCCAGGAAAATATGCCTTTATTACTTCTGGCTGTAAAAACCAGCAGGGATTGAGGCTGTGGAACACAAGCTGCTTGAGTCCCAGGCAGTTACCCTTAAAGGGCTCAAGCACAGACTTACTCAGATTCACTCTATCTGAGCTCCAGCATTGGGTGAGCAGATTGAAAGGCATCAGACACATCCAGAGAGAAATTGCATTATCCGGCATTAGTGCAAGACCTAGGGGGAGCTTTCTCCCAGGCAGAGGCCATTATCCCTTTTCTAAGCCTTCCTCCCACAGAGCTAACATGTGGGGACCATATCTGTGACTCCATCAACCTGGCTCACACTGTTTGCCCCATCCTATTGATCCCCTAAGACCCTGTTCATTGAGTTCCACCCTGCTTTTATGGCCTACCCAAACTATTTCCAGTGGGTTTTACATATGAATGGTTAGTCTTGGCCCATGCTTCAGAGTATCCTAAATTCTCTTAAACTAGCATCATCTGGCTTCAGGGAGCCTCATACCTTTAGTTAAGTTGCCCCAGACCTGGCACTAGTATCAGATAGCCATGGTTTACAACTCGGCCTTTCCTGGGCACCTCCAAGCCCAGCACAGGTAGCAGCAATCTGCAGATCACTTTGTAGCTAGTGCTGTGTGACCCCTGAAGGAACACAGGTAGTGGCTGACCTGGGATGTACCAATTGCAATCAATGCTTAACCACAACAGGAGGGTGTTCATAGCCCACACAATGGGTGCACTGTGAGTAACTGGACTGGGTGATAGTGGAGGCTGTGTCATTAGACGTACAGGACATCTACTACATAAAGCCACTTTATCACTCTAGGGAGACACAGCAGCTCTACCTAGTACATAAAAACAAAAACGGGGGCAGCCAAAATGAAGAGACAAAGAAACAAGGCACAAATGAAAGAACAGAAAAAGAATTAAACAAAAAAGAGAAAAGCAATCTATCAGATTCAGATGTCAAAACACTGGTTATACAATGCTCAAAGAACTTAGCACTTTGACAGCATTAAAAACCAGTCAGAAACATAGGATACACTAATTGAAATAAAGAACAATATACAGAGAAACAACAGTAGAGTGGATGAAGCCAAGAATCAAATCAATGACTTAGAATATAAGGAAGCAAAAGACAACCCATCAGAACAACAAGAAAAAAAAAGAACCCCCTGCAAAACAAGGATAGTGTAAATAGCCTCTGGGACAACTTCAAGCAATCCAACATTTGCATCATAGGGATACCAAAAGGAGAAGAAATAGAGCAAGAAACTGGAAATCTATGTGAAAAAATGGGAAAAAACTTCCCTAATTTGGTGAAGGAAATAGACATGCAGGTTCAGGAAGGAGTGAGTCACAAACAAGATGGATACAAAGAGGTTCACTCCAAGACACATAATTTAAATGCCAAAGGTTAAAGATTAACAGAATCTTAAAAGCAGCAAGAGAAAAGCAGTTAGTTACCACAGGAGAGTTCCCATAAAACTGTCAGCTGATTTCTCAAAAGAAACTTTGCAGGCTAGAAGGGACTGGCAAGAAATAATCAGCCATGAAAAGCAGGGACTTAAAACCAAGATTGCTCTACCCAGCAAAGAAATCATTTAGAATTGAAGGGCAGCTAAAGAGCTTCCCATACAAGAAAAAACTAAAGTAGTTCATCATTACCAAACCATTATTATATGATATATTAAAGGGGCTGATTTAAGAAAAAGAAGACCAAAACTATGAACAATAAAATGGCAAGAATATGTATCTATCATCAAGTGAATCTAAAAAACAAAGTAAATGAACAAGCAGAAAAAAAAACAATTGTAGACACAGAGAGTGTTTTGATGGTTGCCAGATGGGTGGGTTGTCAGGGGAATGGGTTTAAATGGTGAAGGGATTAAGAAGTACAAATTGGTAGTTATAGAACAGTTATGGGGATGTAAAATACCATAGGGAATAGAATAGCCAAATAACACATGTGCAGGACCCAAGGATGACCAACAGTGTAGGGACTGCCTGAGGCACTGGGGGTTAGGGTGGTTAACTGGGTGGAGGGCGACAAAGGGAAAATTTGGGACAACTGTGATAGTATAAGCAATAAAATACAATTAACGCTGAAATTTCCCAATTTCGTATCCAAAGTGTCTTTGTCACACTAAACTGCCATACTGACTGAAGCAGCAAAATGCTGTTGTGATTTCACAAACTGCTAATCCATTCATTTCAAACTCAAATGGAAATTTTTTTTTTTTTTAAATTCTCACCAGAGGACATTTCTTTTCATTGTTTTTTTTTTTTTTTTTTTTTGGGGGGGGGGACATCCATATGAAGGAAAAACATCGACTGGTGGCCTCCCATATTACCTGGACCACACCACGACCAGGGATCAAACCTGAAACCTTTCAGTTACAGAAGAGGCTCCAACCAACTGAGGCACATTGGTCATAGCAGAAAATATCTTTTACCTTAAGTACATATAAGTGCTTTTGTACATAAAAAGTATCATTATCAAAGTTAAAAGTCAACATAACTAGGTAGGATTAGGGACTTCTCCCAGATTAAAACATACTCCAGCTTTGTAGAACAAAATTTATACAATTGCATATTCTAAGTATTTAACTTCCTTACCATCCTTTTTCACCCAGGACAAAGCTGTTTTTTCAGATGTTACTAATTGACAGAACTTATCACCTATTATATCCAAGATGTACTTTGAAGTTTCTATGTCTAGTTCATCATCTTCATAATTTTCATGTGTCCATAAACTCATAGCTTCATCATCATATTGGTCAGGAGAAGAGAAACCATCTATTCTAACTACTCCATTTTTACTAAACGACAATCTGAAATATTAAAACATAAGAGCATTAGATACATGGATAAATGTCTAGTTACTTTAAAGTTCTAAATTTATAATTATATTTTTATATTATATAAATATATAAATTATATTTACAATTAGAGAACACAGGGTAGTCCATATATACACACATACTTTAATTATTAGTTAAATTTAACCACCTTGATGACTCCTTAGAATGTTACATGCATGGCAATAATAAGTGGTATCGATTTTAGGTTATTTCAAGAAATAAGATCTCCTCTATCACTTACTTATACTTAAGTACTTAACTCCAATCATATGAAAACTATGACTAAGTATCTGGTGAGAACAAGATTTAAAATGTTAGCCATGTGCTTCATAGAGCAATGCTGTTATTTTATACATAATTTAAATCAGAAACCTCTGAAGTTGAAAATGCCCAAAATCAAGTTAAGACTTTCACTGCAGGAATATTAAAAAAATGTCAAGTACATATACAAGGTAGGGCAAAGTAGTTTATAGTTGTGAGTACACAGAACACAGTTTACTCTTGCATTAAGTATTGTATTATTTTCCATACAAACTACTGCAAGCCTTCTTTTGCCCCACCCTGTATGTATTTTTCATTAAAATGACACTTTATTAACTTGATTTAGGAATAACAATGAAACTCTTAATAAGCTTATTAGGAACCAAACTGTGTTACTGCCCTTTAGCTTCTGACACCCAATTAATGTAACTACTCAGTATAGAATTTTAAGGTAAATGGAAGGCAAAATTTTCTTATTCTCTGGTGGCTATTACTCAATTATCTCTCTAATTACTCTCAAACAGGAGACACTGAAAATTCATTACAAGTCATTATGTACTTTTCAAATGTATGCTATCAACAATATTGCTTTTACTCCTTTCTTCACATTCCTTTTTTATCTTACCCTTTCCCTTTTTTTAAAACCAGTTATCTCCCTTTGTTATAACCCATCATTTTGTTTCAGCTTGATGTTATTTTATCTACCTATTGACTTCCTTCAAACTTTTCTAAAATTTTCTTATCTCTTCAAATAATTTTCCTTTGATTTCTTTTCATCTTTTCTGCACTTTCATGTATGCTTAATGTATAATTATTTTGGGGATATTTTTGGCTAAAAACACCATGAAGTAAAGAAATAAGAAATAAAGTTTGTTGTCCTACAAATACATACTTTAGGGGTCTCCACTAAGCCAATAGCAGAGTGTATTTGCCAAAGCAAAATACCTCCGAAGTTCTTAGGAAGATGATGCTGATGAGTAGGAAAATTATTGTAGCTAACATTAATAATTTCATGTGTGCTTGGTACTACACTTACAACTCTGTGTACTTTATATCATTTAATCTTCATGAAATTCCTCTGAGGTTGGTACCACTACCATTCACATCACGCAGATGAGTCAAGCTGAGGTGTAGTCCTACCACAATTAATAAATTCATGCAGGAACCAAGGAACAGAGCAAGGAATGAAACCCACGAATGACTGATCCTAGAATCTGAGACATTAGTCTCTACTGGCTGGGTTACCCAGGTTTCTTTAGTTGAACTCTTACAAATCTACCCTTAAGATTTAGTATTAAAGTATTATTTGGTAATATTAATATTATAGTTACGCCCTGGCTGGCATAGCTCAGTGGATTGAGCACGGGCTGCGAACCAAAGCATCGCAGGTTTGATTCCCAGTCAGGGCACATGTCTGGGTTGCAGGCCATGGCCCTCAGCAACCGCACACTGATGTTTCTCTCTCTTTCTCCCTTCCCTCTCTAAAAATAAATAAATAAAATCTTTTAAAAATATATTATAGTTACATATAGTTATACAGTAATATATAAATATTATAGGTTAATAGCAACTTATAGTTGCTATTATATTTGTAACAAAACCTGTGAAATATGACACGGTACTAACAATTCCTTTTGGTCATTTTCTAACTTATATTTTATAGCTCCCTGTGTTTAACAAGGCAAAAGTATGGGTATTCCAATGTAATGCACCAACTTTAATATCCACATTGTTTACCTAGATTAATACAGACTATTTGTTAGCTCTTGTACAGATATAAATATGACACTGTTTTGGCCAAACTGTAATATGTTTTAAAAAATCTTTATATGAAACAAACTGCTGTTTCCTATCATTTTCTAGAAAAAAAAAACACTAAAAATTTATCATTAAGGAGGATAAGTCAGCAGAGAAAGGCCATATGAATACATATAATACTATAAATATGAATTTAGCCCAATAATTAGCTATTGTTAAATTTAGTACTAAAAAAGTTTAATATTATCTTATAGTGTTTCAGAAACAAGGAGGCTCCTGTCTCCACACAGGATTCTCAGAAATGCTGTATAATTTCCATTACCGAATAAACATACTTCCCCCGATTACGTATTTTTTCACTTACCGTCTAAAGTAGTAAAATCTACAAAATACAGGTGAGTGAGTTGGTTCTTCTTCTTTTTTACTCCGAATAAGTCTACATTCTCGGCACTTTTGCAAATTAGGCCCTATCTCACAGCAGGAGTCATCTTGTAAAAATGATTCCCCAGTTTGCTTCAGCTTCTTGACTTTTCGCCAATCTTTTAATACTGAACGAGGGATGCCAGCTATAAAACCAGTAGGAAAGTATTAGCAAGATTATACCTTTTTAGAAAAGTATACCCTTGAGATAAAATTCAAGTCAATTATATAATTGTGACAATATATTAAGACTGTAGAAAAGTAGCAGAGAGATTATAGTTCCAGGTACTCATTATTAACTAAAAAGTCTACAGTAGCACTTTATTTACTATTCTACTAACCAAATGAACTCTTCCACCAGTATACTATAAATGCAGAGTTGAATATATATCTTTACATATAAAAAATTATTTATATAACAGCAAATATGGAAATCATTCATTTTCTAAGTAAAGCTAAAAATACAGCCCTTTTATATAAAAACTTTGGCATATAGAGGAAGCTCTTTCAAGATCCACAGAAAGAACCTAAAGACTGAAAGTTAATACTTTTAGAAACAACAGGCTAGTTTCAGCACACATATTTAAGTTTTGAAATACTACTTATTCTGATTCTCAAAGGTAAGTGTGGTTCACTAAATCAAGAAAGTGGTGATTTTGTAACATCAATTTATGAAGAATTAAGTTATTTCTCCTAATCTCTCCTCTTATTATAATGTCTTCCCTTTGGTGTCAATATATTGATTGACAGAAGCAGTATTTTTTAGAAATATAAAAAAACTTGAAAGGAAAAAAGTCAATTGTTAACCTGGCTTATCTTTTTTCAAGACAGAATGACAAAAAGGGCACCAGAACTCTAAAGAAAAACAAAACTCTGCCAGAAAAAAAATAATTACATTATGTTAATCATTTTATAGTGTATATTGTTGCTCCATCACTTTTATTAACTTGAACTTAATTGTTGTAATAACACTAGCTCAAGTAATCAGTCATCTATAGAGCAGGAAGAATTCAAAACATTATACAAAAACTGAAGTTTACCTATTAAATTTTTAAAAATCTATTAATTAAAAGCAATCTATGTTAGGACAAGCAATATTTGTTGACTCTTATGTGTTCATACTGCCCATGTTAATGCATCTAACATCAGATATGATATTTACATTAGTTGCTATTTCTATTATGTTAAAGAATAAAATTTACTTCCTACCCTTGTGTTTTCTAATTATGCCTATTTCATGGATCAGAGGCAGTATAATTATTCTGAGACGATATACTTGCAGAAACTTGTAGCAGAAATCTTGTCCTGAGTTCCCACTATCGCTGTTTATAGTATATGCAGTACAATTACAGCAAGATCATATATCTTAAGATAGAATTGTTGTGTTTAAATTCCAGGGCAGGCCTTTCAAAATCAGCTTGTTATTAAGCACTTCTAGGATTGCTGCCTGGTTCTCTACAAGCTCTTTCCTCTTCTGTCTTTAACTTAGGGCAAGGAGCCACTTGACTTAATCCACTAGGGAAACACATATGGGTGCACACACACCACTCAGAATAAAATGTTTCCAGAAGGCTTGTGTAAAGGTTTGTTATTTCCTCCACTGTTTATAAGACAGATTTCTCCTATGGACTGTACAAAATATCCAGAGTTTTTATAAATCAGAGTGAACAGAAATGGTATACTGCTGATAAATTTTTATTTGGTATACTTGCTTCCAATCATTGATATACTTTTTAAATTTATTATGCAAGAATGAACTAAATGCAATCTACTTCTGTTCTGACTAGAAAATAACTATTAACTAATATGCTTTTACATTACAAATAATGGAATAGTTCAAAAAGTATGCTACTGTAGACAACTCAAACAGCATTACAATTAAAAACCAGACATTTCAAAGCAAATTTCAATTCTGTGACACAAAATAGACAATGACAAATTTTTAATGAATGAATTACAAAGATATGAAGGTCCGGGTTATATGAACAGTTTTAGATACGATTTTTGCTTCTGTCTAGACAGCAAGACTGCATCTAACTCCTTTTATAACCTTTACTAGAAATGTTTGTACAGTAACTAAAACTTCATCTTTCAATTCTATATTAATTTACTGGCAATAAAAATATCTAACTTAATGGGTATTTCTGCTTTCTTTATACCTAGGAACCTTTTCAATCTTAGTTCTCAATTTACTAGCAAATGCCCAAATAGTTCCTCTAGCAGTAGAAAACTAGGGAGAAAAAGAATTACTAGGGACAAATACATGCTAATCTTTAATTTCTGATATGTTAGCACCTTAAAAATATTTTTTGAGATCTAGAAATTAACTCTGATTATAGTTAAGCCACTGGTTTCGTGTATCACAGGATTTACAGATATATTTACATTTCATGGGCAATTTCAGGTCATAAAATAATGTAAAAATGAGTCATAAAAAAGCAGCTAACTTGAGAAACACACTGTGTGTACTTGTGCACGTATATACATGCGTATAATAGCATATGTCTTCACAGTACAATCTCTAAGTGCAGACTTTACTTGCTCTTTAAAAAAATCTTTTTTATTGTGACCCTAGGACATTTTTTCATTGCTTTGTGTGTGTTAGAGAGAGAGAGAGAGAGAGAGAGAGAGAGAGAGAAAATGAGAATGATTGTTTGTGTCTTGTAGGCTCCCTGACTGGGAAATTAAACCTGCAACCTTTCAGTGTACAGGATTATGTTCCAACCAGCTGAACCACACCAGCCAGAGCTTTACTAACTCTTTTTGACTGTGACTAATGACAACCCCAGTGACCATTAGAGTTGTATTTAATTCATGAAGTGTATTATCTACTCAGGTTGAGAAATTAGATTTATAATTACCAATTTAGAGAATTTTCTAAATGGCAGAAAATAACAGCAAGTCAACTCTGCCCATAATTAAAAGATGGCATTTAATAGTCACTTATTATTTTAGACTTGGGAATAAATGGGATTTAACATAGCCTCTCCGATGTTAGTACTCAGTAGGAGAGGTTTCACTAAGCATCACGGCATGGAGGGAAATGCTGATTCCAATTTTTGTCTTAGAATTCTTACATGGGAAATATGTACATTTAATTTCAAAATGAAAATAGAATATGCACTTCATTAAAAGTAAATTTTATAGATTTAATTTCATAAGTAGATTAAGTGTTAAAAACTGGAAGGTTGCTATCTTTTTTTTTTTAAGTTTACCTTAAATATTTGAATATACAACACACCAAAGTAAATGTTAATAAGAAGGAAGGCAATCAATTTTGACCACACAGAATTCATTGGGGGAAATAAGTAGAACACAGGAGAAAGAAAAAGCAACACTATACAATCCAATACTCAAAACAAACAGCAGGTCCTTCTATCTATATTAACATTTCAGTTTCTCAGCCTCTCTGTCTCGAGTTGAGCCTGCAGTCCTTTGTTCTTTTACTTTCTGACTATCCTTTTCTATGATTCCATCCTCCTGGTTTTCCTTCCTTCACTTTGCCTCTGATTTCCACATGGGCATGTGGGAAAACCTCATTCAGTAAAAAGGCCCAAATAGAGCTGTCAAGCATCCAAATGCTTGTGAAAAGAATTTCTTGAATGTCCACATTGTCAGACACATTTCATATATTGTATGTGGCTACATACAGATACCGTGAAACTATTAAATGCTTTCTGCATTATGTAACATACCTAAAAAGAAATAAACCAACTGAAAAAATTTACTTCTAGAGTAAAACCATATACAAATACTTTATAGTGAATATTACTGGCAAGTATAACTTATTTTGCCACAAATGAAATCTACACATTACTCAAAGTTTTGAAACTTTTACCTATTATGAATGTTTTTCTTGAATATAGAAATGAACGCAGAAAACCATAACCACCCTCATCCCCATTTTTATTTAACTTTTACCCATTGTTAAAGACTGCTTGAATGACTGGCATTATTATTCCAAGAACATACAGCATGTTTTACCTGAGATAAAAGAAGAAATTTACTCACCACTATTACTGTTGCTCTGCAGCTTCAATTTACTTTTTTCTTTGGCACTCCTGCTGAGAACCCCATTGGGTTTTAGATCTTCCTCCATGTCACCTTTTCTCTTCTGCAAATCGTTTTGCTTCTTTTTGTAAGTTGGCTTAGGTTGCCTTTTAGTCCTTTGCTCTGACTTGCTTTCACTTTCATCTGAGTCTCCACTTTCAGAACCAGATTCATAAGTTCTTTTGGCTTTTCTCCTATTGACTTTATCATCTCTTACATATTTATCAACTATGATCTTACTATCTACACTATTTTGTATATCATTTGATGTAGAGGCTATTAAATTAACAGAACATGGCTTAATAATTTCCGAAACAGAATTCCCTGAATTCTCCATTTTATTAGTATTTTTATCTTCTTCTGAGTGTCTAGTAAGCCAGGCTTTTTTTAGTTTAGTATGGTAGTTTGGTTGACTTGTCTGGGATGCTTGCCCATTTCCTACAGTGTTTGCTTTGTTTATTGTGCTACAGACTACAGTGCCATCCAAGAGAAGGGAGGCTGAAGATGACTGATTTTTCACAGCATTAGGCTCAGTCTCACTAACATTACTACTTTTATACTGAGCTGCAGCCAATGCTGCCTTGTGCTTTTTTAAATGAATAAATTCAGTTGTGCCTGAGAACCCAGAGCTGGGTTGAACAGCACTTACTGTCTTACTACTGGCTGGTGTAATGGGAGCCGTGGTGCTGACCCTGCATTCTTGTGTTTGAGTAACTGAATGACTGACACTTTTTGAAGAGGTATATTCTAAAGATTTAGAGGGTAAAATTGTATTTGATAACGAGTAAGTTACTTCAGACCCACCCCAGCTGGAAGCACTGCTGGTAGTGGAAGCAGATGTGAATATATCCAATTTGGTGTTGCATATTGTACTCACAGCAGACATAACTGAACTGGGAACATTGCCCTGTGAGACTGCCTGGAAGTTTTTTGCAGATTTTATGTGACTACTGTCTGAATTCACACTTGGCAGAATTATTCTTCCAATCTCTCCAGTTTCTGCTGGTTTGAGGCAATCTGTTTGATTTGCCTCAGTTGAAGATCTTTCACTAACTCGATCTTTGGACACTAACTGCATTACTGACACACTGTCAAGTTTTGTACTAGAAGGTGGACGGACAATGACAGATGCCATAGCAGCCTGTGACTTTCCAGAGCTTTTCTCTACAAGCCATTCAGCTTTTTCTTTGCCGAGGTTATTATTAGATTTCCACATTTCTGTCAAACTCTGTTCAGAAGAACTCTTAAAATTTGTCTGAGATTCTTTTGGCTCAGGAATTAGAGTTGGAGGTTTTTGTGATTCTTGAACTTTCCCACCAGCATTTACAGGCATCACTGGAGTTAAAGTTGGAGGGGAAAGGCTACTATAGCTGCTTTCCTTTCTTTCCAGGCTGTGATGAATTGGTGGATGAAACACTGGTGCTCTATGTAAAGCGGGCATACTCCGGAGTGTATTTGTAGAAGAAACTGTCAAATGGGTAGGACTCCTACAATCATTTCTGAAGGTTGTTACTGAGTGAGAAGCAATTTGATGGGGAAGATGTTCTGGTGTTTTGCCTACTAAACCTTCACTTTCCAGTTGGTGTTTAATCAAAGGTGGTGGTTTTGAAAGAGATGATATAAATGAAGTCAGAGTTTGAGGATTAGTGACTGCTACAAGGGTATTATTCTGTTTTTCAGTGTAAATATTTGACACCTCTTTAGATGGGTATGACCTTGGCGGTTCATTAACCACGCTGTTAGACAATGTAGTGAAATAGTTACTTTGGGGCAAACTCGGAGGCACTGAGTGCTTCATTTTATAAAGATCTGATACTGAGCATTCCATATCTTTGTCTTGTTTGATGACATGGCTTTTAGGGCTAGAAGATGATGATGCTAGTCTGGAATAATTATCTCTCTCACCCTCAAACCCCTTGATTTTAGTTGTAAATGGAGCAACATCAATGCTTTCTTGAAGAATTCGACGGTGTTCCTCCTTATATTTGTTTAATCTCTCTCCAGTCTCCTGGGATGGTCTCTGTAATGGATTCATCAGAGGATCCACAAAATGCCTATGCAAGTGACCATCTTTTCCAGTCTGTGACCTATTTAGATCCAGATCATTTTTTGCCGATGTGGATGCAACAGAACGTAATGGTTCAACAAAAGCTTTCCTCTCCAATTCTCTGCAAAGGAAATATACAAAGGTATGGTGTCAGATAGGTACTATGATCATGTCATAAATATAAATGTCTAAACAAACACTGGGTTGTACAACCTGAAACTAATATTATGTCAACTATAATCAAAAAAATAATTTTTTTGAGAGGGGAAGGGAGAGATAAAGAGAGGGAGAAAAACAGATGTGAGGGAGAAACCTGGATTGGTTGCCTCCTGTATGGGCCCTGACTGGGAATCAAACCAGTGACCCTTTGCTTTGCAGGTCAATGCCTAAAGAACTGGACCACACCAGCCATGGCAATAAAAATTTACTTTAAAAATACACGAAGGCTTCTGTAACCATTTTTTCTTACATGATCCAAAGATAGCTTCTATGCAATATCATTCTATTGTTGGAGTAAAACACAACATTGTATGTACTCTAATATTATCTAGTAAATTCGAAGGTATGGGTTGGCCAAAAAGTTGATTTGTTTCCACCATAAGATGGCTCTAGTAGTGCTTAGCTGCCTGGAACTTCATTAAAAATAATTCTGTTAGACTATTATGACAGCTGTCATATCAGGAAACATTTAAAAAAGAAACTTATGAACACTGGAATTTTCTTGCAGGCATTTTAATACTGAAGATGGGACAAAATATGCAACATTTTTGGCATATTTGCTTTGTTTTTTTTAAAAATTATATTTTATAGATTGTTATTACAATTTTCTTGATTTTCCCCGTTGCCCCCACCACCCAGCACACCACAGTCCCTCAGGCAACGCCCCACAAATGTTCATGTACATGGGTCTTACAAATAAGTTCTATGGGTACTTCCATTTCCTATCCTGTACTTTATACCCCCATGACTATTTCTTTAACTACCTATTTGTACTTCTTAATCTGCTCACTTCCTCACCCATTCCCCTACTCACTCCTCCCCTCTGACAACCATCAAAACACTGTCGTATCCATGATTCTGTCTCTGTTGTTTGCTTTTGTTTTTTAGATTCAGTTGTTGATAGATACGTATTTTTGCCATTTAATTTTTCATAGTTTTGATCTTTTTCTTAAATAAGTCCCTTTAACATCTTATATAATGGTTGAGGTGATGATAAACTTTAGTTTTTTTTGTTTGGGAAGCTCCTTATCCGGCCTTTGATTCTAAATGATTTCTTTGCTGGGTAGAACACTCTTGGTTGTAAGTCCCTGTTTTTCATGACTTTAAGTATTTCTTGCCAGTCCCTTCTAGCCTGCAAACTTTCTTTTGAGAAATCAGATGAGTCTTCTGGGAATGCCCCTGTAAATAACCAATGCTTTTCTCTTGCTACTTTTAAGATTCTGTTTATCTTTAACCTTTGGCATTTTAATTATGATGTGTCTTGCATTGGGCCTCTTTGAGATTCTCTGTGCTTCCTAGACTTGCTCATCTATTTCCTTCATCAAATTAGGGAAGTTTTCTTTCACGATTTTTTCAAACAGATTTACAATTTTTTGCTTTCTCTTTTCCTTCTGGTACTCCTATGAAGCAAATCTGGAACCTCTTTGAAACTGTCACAGAAGTTGCTTATACTATCCTCATTTTTTGGATATTTTTTTCTTCTTGTTGTTCTGATCGTTTTTGCTTTCTCATATTCCAAATCAATCACTGATTTGATTCTCGGCTTCATCCACTCTACTGTTTACTCCCTAGACATTGTGCATTTCTTACTAATCTTTTTTTATGCTGCTATGGTCCTCACTAAGTTCCTTGAGCAACCTTATAAGCAGTGTTTTATATTCTGCACCTGATAGATTACCTCCATTTCATTTAGCACTTTTTCTGGAGTTTTGATCTGTTCTTTCTTATGGGCCATGTTTCTTTGTCTCCTTGTTTCAGCAGCTTCCCTGGGCTTGTTTCTATGTATTAGGTAAAGCTGCTTTGACTCCATGTCTTGGTAGCATGGCCTAATGTAGATGTCCTGTAGGGTTCAGTGGCACAGCCTCCCCTATCATACAAGCTGGGCACAAGAGGTATGCCCTTCATGTGGGCTGAGTCCACTCTCCTGTTACACTGGTTGCTCTTGGCAGATCAGTGGGAAAGATTTACCGAGGCCAATCAGCTGCAAGGATTGGCTGTACCGACCTCCACCCTCCACAGAGCATCAGCTGTGTAGGGACAGGGTAGTAGTGCTCTGAAGTGGTGTGTATTGTCCATTGGATGTGCTGGCCCTAAGCTTTCCCAGGTGGTTCTGGTCGAGGTCAGCCCCCACCTGGTTGCATGGGGCAACACTACCTAAGCTATAAAGCAATTGGAGATGGCTGCTACCTGTGCTGGGCTTAGAGATTCCAAGCTGAAGCCAAGCTATGAATCTAAGCTGGCTGTTGCCAGTGCCAGGTCTGGGGCTCACTGAAGCCTGTTACAGCTTGTTTGAGAGGATTTACAAAATTGTGCAGCATGAGACAAGGTGAGTATTTCATATGGAAAAGCAGCTTGGATGGGTCCAAAGTTGGGTGGAGTAGAGTCTCTGGAGACCTCCAAGGTGGGTCAACAGTATCAGCCAGGTTGATGGAGCCTCAGATGTGACCCTAGCCTTCCAGCTCTGTGGAAAGAGGGTTCAGAAAAGGGACAATGACCTCTGCTTGCCTTGATGTCAAACATCTCAGTTTCTCGCTGTGGGCCACTGGTGACTCAAAAGCTGCTACCCAGGTGCTGGAGCTCAGAGGGAATGAGTCTGAATAGGTGAGTCCATGTGTGGAGGTCTTTAAGAGGATCTGCTTGGGGCTCCAGAAGTTTCTTCAACTGACTTAATCTCCACTGGTTTTTGCAGCCAGAGGTTGTGGAAATTTATCTTCCTGGCTCTGGAACCCTGAGAACTGGGGTCCTGCTGGGGCTGGGACTCCACACTCCCAAATAACCCTCCTGAATTTTTACCCACCATACGTGTGTGAGAGACCAGCCTGTTCCCCATCTGTGCCCCTCCTACTAATCTAGATGGATGTGGTTTCATTTATTAAGTATGTCTCAGACCTCCATCCAATTCTATTTCTGGCAATTTGGAGTGATGGTTGTTCTAGTGTTTTAGTTGTAATTTTGATGTGGGTGCTATGAAGAGGCGAGCCATCTGTCTACGCCACCATCTTGATGGAAGTGCTTTATTTTTTCAAGAAAGGTAAAAATGCAAAAAAATATTTGTGCAGTATATGGAGAAGGTACTCTCACTAATCTAAAGTGTAAAAAAATGGTTTGTGAAGTTTCGTGCTAGAGATTTCTCACCAGACAATGCTTCATGGTCAGGTAGACCAGTTGAAGTTGATGGTGATCAAATCAAGACATTAACCAACAACAACCAATGTTATACCACATGGGATAGCTGACATATTCAAAACACCCAAATCAATAAAGTTATAGTAAAAATAAAAAATGTGTCTTTTCTTTTACAAAACAACAACAACAACAACAACAAAAAACCACACAGATTTTTTTGTCCAACCCAATACATAAAAACAGAAAGAATAGCCCTTGTTTTAAGCCTAGTTTTAAGACATTTATTAACTTAAAATCACCTACTTAGAAACTGTATTAAGAATAACTATAAAAGAGCCCTGGATGGTGTGGATCAATGGATTGAGGACTGGCATGCAAACTGAGAAGGTGCCGGTTCAATTCCCAGTCAGGGCACATGCCTGGGCTGCGGGGCCAGGTCCTTGGATGAGGGCACATGTGAAAGGCAACTATTTTACTCTCGCATAATGATATTTCTCTTCCTCTCTGTCTCCTTCCCTTTCCCTCTCTCTAAAAGTAAATAAATAAAATCTTAAAAAAAAAGAAGGAATAACTATAAAAGAAAAGGCATTTGTTAATATTAAGCACTGGTGAACTTACTCTTTATGATGATCTACTAAACTTTTTGTCAATGGTGGACTGGAATGCGTTGTAATTTTAAGAGGCCGATGAGGCTCTGCACTAGAAGGTCTGACAGGAATGTGACTAAGTAATCCAATACCGTCTGCTGAGGTCACAGGGGTGGGTTGATGTAACCATGAGCTGGGAGAGTTCTATTAAAAAAAAAAATCAGACTTTAGTTACTAGAAAAAGCTAAAAGCAGCACCACATTAGGACTTAAAGAACAGTATACTTATGAAACATGTGACTTTTTCTAAATGCATCTTATGGAGAAATATGCAGACAATAAGTAACCAACATAATTATATGGGTATGTCAAAAGTAATCAGCATTAAAATAATAATTTCTAGAAATTTATTATTTATTTCATTGAATGTACATTTTGAAATCATTGCCTTTAACATAGTAAAGAACGTAGCAGAGGTATCCAAACTTTTAGCATCTCTGGACCACACTGGAAGAAGTGTTGTCTTGGGCCACACATTAAATATAGAAACACTAACAAAAACTGATGACCAAAAAAAGCTTTTAAGTAAATTTACAATTTTATGTTGGCCACATTCATAGCCACCCTGGGCAGCATGCAGCCTACAGGTTGGACACTCCTGAGTCTTTGTAACTTATATGATTGCCTAAAATTCTCTATTAAAAAAAAATTTATGTAGGTAATTTAAAAACAGTAGAATTTGTTATTCCTAAAATACATTTCACTACATACAGAAATTATAATCAAGTTCATCAGCCAATTTTGTCATGAAAAAGAACAAACATTTTCAATGTAACAATTTACTTAAAATTGGCAGAATTACATTTCAAGATCCAATTGTACTCCATTTCACTATAAACTACAAACACTGTTGGGCCATTAAACTTGGAGGAATGCAGGTATAATGAAACTATTTTTTTTATATGTCAATATGCTGCCTTTCTCATTCTGAGTATCTACTGACATTGATCTGTGAACTGACAATTAACACTAAAAGACATGCTTATGAATTGTTTTTATGCTATGACTCACTGACAGTCTTCTAGAACATGATTTGTTGAGTACAAATACTGGGAAAATATATCCTCTGATTTTGATAGAGGAAATAAATTTTACATCTCTAAATGATAATGCAAAAGCAATATGATGTCACACCAAAGACATAGTGCTGTCAAATTACTTAAATTAAAAAAATACATTATAAACCATAAACCTCATGAGAAAAAACATACACATATATGTATTATACATGTACATAAATATTCAAATGTTTAAAAGGCTTTAGATTCTCCAAGATTCAGAAGTTTTAAGTTGTAATCAATTATGGGAATGGTAAGTTTTTACTATAAAATAACATTACAAGTAATTATCTAATTGATTTTTCACTTTTATTTACAACATTAGGTTTAAGAATTCTTCACTTTTGTTCACAATAGTTTTACATAATAAATGAAAATTCGACCAGTTAACAAAACATTTTATACCATTATAAACATAGAAGCTAACTGCAGTACACACACTGAGAGAGGCTCCTAACCAAGACATTCTAACAGCTGCTTAGATCTGTTTTCCAGAGTTTGGAGGTTATGGACTAAAACGCAAGAATATTTGTCAGCTCTTGGTTCCCATGTGTTCCTCTATCTAGTCTGTCCAATGACCAGCTGCAACTACATTCACAACACACGAGAGTGAAGGGTCAGAGTAAAAAAAATGTGGGTGTACTGGGCATTTGGGTCATCAGGACTGCTTTCAATCCTGGTAAGAGTGTCTTAATATGATTAGTGACTCTTTATTAACTGGAAGTATGTAATGTACATATTCTAGAAAGATTCGCCCTACTGCAAGATCAATGGCCCATGTGACTCAGTTGGCTGGGTGTCAGCCCATAAACCAAAAGGTTGCAGGTTTGATTCCAGTTCATGGCACATGCCTGGGTTGAGGGTTTCTGCAGCCCGTGGTTGGGGCATGTGCAGGAGGCAACTGATCAGTGGTTCTCTCCTTTTCTTTCTCCCTCCCTTCTCTTCTCTTTAAAATTAGTAAGCATGTTCTTGGGTAAGTATATATAAAAAAAATAATGGGATTGGGAAACTTATGATTAACATAAGCACAATTCTTCTAGAATTCAGATTCTCCCTAAATCAAACATAGGAATGCTGAAGAATAAATTGTGTAGGTCCATGAGGACTTCATTAGAGAAGGTCAAAGTTTATATGAAACTGGAGCTAAAGGAGTTGATGTTTGTAATGGGAATAAACAAGTATTATCCTTCAAAAGTGATAGGACTCTATTTTGAAATCTTGATGCCCCTTACCACCAAGGTCAACTATCACAATTGGGGAATTAAGAGAGGACTCATAACCATAGTCTGTATCATCATTGCCACCCAAAATGTAACAGCTTCTCTGACAAACCTTTGGCACATGGAACACCATACTTGTACCTACTAGTACTAACATGGCTCTATGTAAGCAGTATTGTTCCTAAAGAAGGTTGCTAGCATTGTCTTCCAAGTTACCGCTCCAATATATCTATTGTGGATCTCTCCCAACTTGTGAAAGGTATCAAAAATTACCTGTGTTCATCACATTGTTATTCACAATAACGAAGGCACAGAAGTAACCCAAGTCCATGGACAAACGAATATATACAGAAAATGTGGTATAAACATAAAATGGAATACTAATACAGCTTAAAAAAAGGAAATCCTGTTACATGCTACAAATATGGCTAAGCTATCATCAAAATTATGTGATGTGAAGAAAGCTACAAAAGAATAAAAACTGCATCACTCAAATGAAATATCTAAAGCAGTCAGATATCATAGAAACAGAGAGCAGAAATATAGTTGCTAAGGATACAGGGAAGTGGAAGGAAAACTTGTGTTTAATGGGTACAGAGTTTTAGTTCTGCAAAATGAAAAAGTTCTAGAGGTCTGTTGCACAATAATGTGACTATACCTAACAGTACTGTGTATTTAAAAAGCTAGCATGGTAAATTAATGTTACATGGTTTTTTTCCCATAAAATAAAAAGAATGGAAGGAAGGAAGGGAGGAAGTTAGTTAGTTAGTTAGTTAGTTAAAAAAAATTCTGAGGCATTGCTAAAGAGAATCCCGGGCTGCCTCAAGGACTAAGTTGTCTCCTAAAGTTTAACAGGGACTGCCACTTTCCCATTTTTTATAATAAGGCTGGTAATGCTCCAACAATTTCTTAGTATGAAAATGAATTTGGCTAGAGAAACCACTCAGCCCATGAAGGAATCAGATCATTATACCATTACTTACAGCAATATTCTATTCAGCAGAAAAAAATGTAAGCCCCAACTTTACTGCCAAATATTGGGACCCTCTACCACTGGTTCCCTTAAGAGATTCATAGCTTGTAATATACTATCAATATGATGTATCTAGCTGGTGGTGTAACAATTTGTCTTTTAAGAATAGTTTGATAACATATATCAAAAGCTTTAAAATTTTATATGATTTTAAAAATATTTATTCATTGATGTTAGAGAGGAAAAGGGAAGGGCAGTTGGAAAGAAACAATGATTTTTTGTTCCACTTATTTATGCATTCATTGGTTAATTCTTGTACATAACCTGACCAAAGATTGAAGCCACAACAACCCTGGTATATTGGGCAATGCTCCAACCAACTGAGCTAGTTCGCCAGGATCTATTAATTTGTAATTCAGAAACTTCACTTCTAGGAATTTATAAGCAAAAATAATTATGGATATGTACCACAATTAATTTGGAGTTCAGATTACAAGGCTCCAAAGTTAGAATTGGAAAGTTTCATTATATTTAGAAAAATAACTGAAAAATTTTAATGCATTTTACAAAGCACTTGAACATATGCAAATTAACACATATATTGATATATGGTTAAATACAACATTACTTACCCTCCTTAATGATGATTCAGCATTAACTGCATTTTCTGGGTGAACCCACTTAGAAGAAGGTAGACCAAGTCCTGAGTATGCATGTGTTCCATTTGGATATTGCCAAATAATTGGATAAAGACCAAGCTGACTATATGAAGCAGAAGGATGGGCTTGTCCAAGAAGGTGAGGTGATTGATGCTGTAACAACTGTTGCTGTTGCTGGTGTGCTAGTGCTAAGTGGCTCAAGCTACTGGCATGAGCAGTTTCTAATCGTGGATGGCCACCAAGTAAGGAGGCAGTAGGCACTCCAGGTAACACAGCAGGAAGTAAATGAGGGTGATGAACGGAATGGTGTGGACCACTAGTCAGAGGGTGAGTGTTAATGGTAGGCAATGGAGTTTGACTAGATGATCCAGCCAGTAGGTGGGGTGCAGGAGTTAAGGCAGGGTGATGGGTACCTGGATTTAAACAGGTTCGATGAGATGAAGAATGAAGAGGGAAAGGATGTTGGTTTAAGAAAGGTGAAATGTGATTAGCTCCTGTTTCTGACCCAATAAGTGCAGGATCTCTATAAACTGTGAAATGCTCATTTTTATCAATGATAAGAGGGCTCTTTGTAGTATCCAATGTACTGCCTCGAGAAGGAACTGGATGAAAACTGCATCTTGATAACTCATGTTCTATCTTATTTGCCAGTCTTCTTTCACCAGCAGCATGGCTGTTAACATAAGTGGCCTTAGACTTTAAAGGATCAGGAGAATGGGTAGTTTTAGATTTAACAACTTCAGGTAAGGGACTAGATTTTGTCTTGTGAGCATCTACTGAAGCATTAAGTTTAGATTTTATAATCTCTGGCGGTGGACTTCGCTTACGCAGCTTATCTTCCATCACAGAAACTGCACTTAGAGAAGATGCATAAGAGACATACTGATTTTTCTCTTTTTCCATAATCAGATGATCATTTCCTGATGGAGCATTCTTAACATTTGATTGTGTTAAATCTACTTTAACTACATCACTGACCCAAGTCTGGTCAGAATCCTGTTTTGCTGTTTCCAAGTACTTTGCATTTGTAGTTGAATGTTTTGAATCACTAACATTAGAATCCATTTTCTGAAGTGTCTGAAGGCCAAAGGTATTTGAGTTTTCCTGAGCCACCTTTTCAGAGTTAGTGTCATTTGTAATATCAATAACACATTTTGGTGAGGGTGGTCTGGATGTAAACTGTTCCTTCGGTAATAATTCCACAGTATGTGTTTTTTCCATATTTTCCTGAAGAAGTAAATCATTAGAATTATGATCAGAAAGTGTGACCTGTTCTGATGACTGAATAATAATTTTTTCTTGAAGATGAGAGTCAACAAACTTCTGCTTCTCTGTTTCTTCATGTTTTTTATCTTCTTGTGTTTGATCCCAGGGAGGGTGGCTATCTATTAGTGTCTCCGCTCCCAACTCCTCATTATTTTGGGATTTTTCTTCTTCTCCATTTACCTTTGAAGTATTTTTATTTTTCAATTCATTCTCTGGTTTCTGCTCTAAGGGATTATTCATTATTCTCTTACTTGAATTTTCCGAGTCACTGTTCTCAGAAAAGTCTGAAACGTTGTCGGTTCGTAGTCTTTTCATATGTAGTTTCTTTCCGTCTTCCTCAGGTTTCCTTCTTTTGTTCGTCAACTGTTTGTTTTTACCTTTAGGATTTTCTGCAAGATTAAAAAAAAGTTTTATTTTTCATATCAATATTAAATAAGTATATTTTAAATGTACTTTTGTTATTTTTAATTCTCATTCCCTTAAAAAAATGGATCCTACCTCCTCGTCCTATATAATCATATTTTTCCTCCTTTATCTTCTCTTCATCTGGTATGCTGCTATCGGAGCCCTTCCTCCTATTTGAACGAATATTTCTTTGTTGCTGTTGCTGGTGTGTATTCTGTTTTGGTACAGCAGCTTGGGAGTTCATTGCTGGTCTGGGACTATTTGCCTGGGCACGTGTATAATGACCCTAAAAAAGAACCAGTTGATAATGATTTGGTTACTACCTGATCCTAAGTAATCTAAGGGAAAAAATTTTTACAATAATCCAGAACAACATACATACGTGAACAGAGTTGTTATTTTGACTGGCACGAGACCTTCGTCGTGATGTAATGCCAATATTTTCACCTTTTAACAAAGAGTGAACAACATCATCCAGAAAGGTCATTTGAACCATAGAAGGATCGACATTCTGTGGTTCTAATACCTAATCCATGACATAAAACAAGAATAAAAATTAAATTCAATCAGTTAAACCAATGTGATCTTAGGTACATATTTATTACTGAGTAGAAATGTCTAAAAATCAGTCTGGAATCCCTACTTTATACAAAATACTGCTATACTTATAATAAGTCAATTTGAACAATCATAGAGAAAATTATGTTTTTAACTTTCTTCTGAAACCTAACACTGTATCTGCTAACCCAAAATTAAAAAGCAAATGTATTTATTACAAGTACACCTTGAAAAACAAGGATAAAAATTAATAAGTATAGTGCTAAGTCAAAAATGTATTTTAAAAAAGGAAATAATTTTCAAAAAGCAGGTATAAAACTAAAAGGGTAAAGCTTAAGGACAAAAATTGAAGACAAAAATTGTTTAAATAAATAACACTAATAATAATTTGTAAAAGACAGGTTAAATAAAGAACTATTTTAAAAACTAAAAGCAATTTTGTTCCTCACTGAGATGGGAAAGTTTATCACCGTTTTAGAAAAAAAAAATGCCATAAATAATATAGTTATTATTTTGACTAAATTTTAATGAAAGCATCAAATTGTTTATAAACGGGCACTCATTTATTCACATACCCTCTACAACCCACACAGGTAGGATGGTATAAATACCTATTTTTTTTTCAGAAAATAAATTATAGCTTTAAAATACTTGAAATCAACACTTTCATTTCAGACTGTTACTTAAAAATTTCACTTGAAATTTGTATCCTTATTACTCACCATAAACCTTAACAGAGCATACCAACTCCAAAATTTAGTGTGAAAAGGACTACACTGTATGTTGAAGTTTTCAGAAGTGCAAACATTTTGGAAATATTTTATTCCTGGAGAAACAAGAAAGCTGACTTTATGAAAAAATTTAACTGACCTAAAGATAAAAAAAAAAACAGCAAAACACTAATAAATTAATAGTGTGATGTCTCTATTTCAGAAATTTTATCAGGGTTGAAATAAATTTGGCATCATTACCTCCCTGAGAACTAAAGAGACCTCTCTGTAACATCTATATATTTAAACTTATTAGGATTATATGACTAAAATAACAAAAATTATTTAGGGTCAATCTGTTGGGCGTGACATGGAATATTTGAATTGTAAATATTTCTTTCAAAAAATATTAGCTGGATTATTTACCTGATCATTCATAACTATCATGGTGCGAGTGAAGAGATCATGATGAGTAATTATGCCAGTAAACCACTGGGTGGCAGAGTCCTGTCTATATACTCTCACTCTGTATCCATTTAAGGAATAAGGACCTAAAAAGAAAAAAAAAAAAAGAGGGGAGGGGGGAGAACCACAAGAAATAAGGTATCTTAAATGTGGACATTTTCTTTTAAAAACTACCTTTTAGGAGAAACATGAGTTATGTTACAGATGAATGATATACTTGAATATCAGTTTTTAAAAAAAATTTATTATAAGACAAGTGAATATATGTTATAATGATAACTAAACACACTCTACTAGACACAAATACTCACTAATTCAAGGGAAATAAAGTAACTAAGTCAGAAAGAATGTCTCTGGGATCAAGAAAGTTCTACGGTTTCAAAAGTATTTAGCAAGATTGGCTTACGTAACTGAATGGCTAAAATGGAAAGGTAATTTAGAACTCAATGCCTCAGCTGCCAAAAGTCTTAAAACATGTAGAGATTGTTAAGTGAATTTATGAATTCACTTAATGCTTTGACACTAGAGCATTAAATGCTCTTTTACAAAGCATTTTGACACTAAAATGTTTTGTAAAAAAAATATGGTATACATTTGGATTAAACTCACTTTTAAAAAAGGCATCTACATATAGGTATGCCATATCTTTACAAAAATATGCCTATTAAAAGTCACTCCACAGAGGAACACACAGGGCGGGGCAAGTAGGTTTACTGTTGTATGTGAAAGATTTTATTCTTGTATTATTATTATTCTTCATTAATTACTATATAATTTTCCACATAAACAACTGTAAACTTACTTTTGCACCATGATGTATAATGGAAATACTATTTTTTCAAATTCACAGGTACTAAAATGATATGATAAAAATGTTAACAAGAACTGGCAAGTAAGGGGACACGTGTGCTAGTGCACCTTAATGGGAGTATTATACATTAACAATTTATAAAATATTTTCAAAATTTGCAAGTGCTCATTTAATCTTCAAATCTTAGGTACTGTTTTTCCCTTTTACAAAAATTAAGAAAGTGAGGTAGATAGGTTAAATAAATTAAGTGAAATGACTACGACTGGATTTATTTTTTTGATTTTTAGATCAATGTCGTCTTTCTTCTTCAGTGATATTTAACATACCAATTAATGGTTTACTATTTATTAGACAGTTTTAAAATGCTTTATGCCAATACTAGCCTAAAATATAAATCAACTAACAGATCTGTAGAAAGTATTCTATATGACTAGCAAATTAAATATGCTCATATCAAGTATATAAACTGTACTCTTTGCTAACTGTGAAAGAATAAGACTCCAAATTTTGTTCTAAATGTAACATAGAAAAAACTTATAGAATAACTCCAAATAACAATCAAATTTCAATTCCCGACCAAATAATTAGATTTAGCCTCACATAATTCTGCATAAAATGGGCTGGAACTATACTGCTTTAGTATTTTCACCTCTTAAGAGTTTAAGGAAACAAAGTTATTAAAAAATATTATCCTGGTTTCTCCATTAAACAAATTAGAAAGAAAAGAAAAAAAAAGGTAAGACAGGATATAACAACCAATTGTGGATATTTTTGAAAGCCCCGATTTGTTAATATATCACTCAATTCCATTAAAAAGTATTCAAGATGTTTATGAGACAAATGGAAATTCTGAGCATCCAGTATTCGATACTAAAAAACTATTAATGGGGGGAAGGTTTAGAAAAGGAACAAAAAAAAACTTTTAATTTTTTTAGCATAATGGCATGATGGGTTTAAACATACACAGAATGTGGCAATGTCTGAAATTTCATAAAAGTAAATGGGAGTATGGATGTAGTAGGATCCGCCATGGTCATATAGTTGCTCAAGCTTGGAGATAGACACATAGAAGCTCACTGAAATATGTTTCAAATTCTCCATATTAAAAGTTTAAAAGGTATTTAGCTTAAGAATTTAATAGGTAGACAATCTGCTGCCATACCCATACAAAGCAACTTTAGGATTATCCCTATTAATGCTTATTTAAATGGCATGAAAATTGAGGGTTCAGATAAATATGGGAATTTATCAACAAAATCCCTTTTATAAACACTCAACATAATATCAATACTTCACACATCATCCTAGTTTCAATTCAATTTCACAAAAGTTTGATTACATTTACATACTGATTTTACTGACAGAAAAAGACATCACTGAGAATTATAAAATCTCATTTGTTACAAACTCATATAGTGTAGACAAACTTGTAACTTACTAAAATAAAGAAAAAACTAAGACTAGTATTGTGATAACCAGAGAGGAAGGCAAATTGAAATAGGCCACTTTTATCAGATACCAACAGCACTCTTCAAAGGAAATCATTTGTGGCTTTAGGCAACCCGCTACTGCAAACAATGCTTCCTTTTCCAGGAAGGACACACCTAAGGCAATCTGTAAATATGGAAATTTTTCCTATCAACAAAACATCTGTGTGGCTATAATTTCATGCCAGGCAGTTAGCTCAAATTAGTTAATAAACTGTAAAGTTATCAACTTTCTATTATTATAATTTTGATTTTGCTATTATTTTCCCAGAATTATATAAAACTCAAAATATTAGACTGGGCTTTCAATTTATATTGTACATAATTGAAACAACCTAAACCATACAAGAGAATATAAAATGCCTAGTTAAACAAAAAACACAAAGAAACACAAAAACAAAACTTCAAAATAGTTACCTTGCATAAAAATCTCCTGAACCTTTTGTTCCTTTACCCAAATTTTCACTTCTTCCTGAAGTTGCGGGTTGTCCCTGAGAACTGGGTTTAGGCTGTCTATGTCGTCCTAGAATTAGATTGAAAAAAATATCCATGTTATGCTATTATAACACTAATGTTACTGATTTTGTTCCTTGATGTAAATGTATGCAGAAATACGAATTTGTAAGTTGTAGTTCATTAGTAATTATATAGTAATAGAACACAAAAATTAATCCATGGTAAAATTTGCTCCTTGACAACAATATCCTTATGGCAAAAGCTAAAATTTACTCATGTGTTTTTAACTTTGAGTATGGTCTTAAACAAATCACTTTTGAAAAAGGGTTTCACTGTTAGAAACAATATACAAATGAAACAGCATCAGGTCATCCAAGGTAGGCAGCAAAAAAATCAAGTTGATTTTTTTAGTGACAATATAAATATACATAGATGAATTACCTTCTTCCCATAATGCCTAAAATGTTATTTTTAAATGATAAAAAGTCATTATCTACTATCTTGATTTAAAAGTCATTAGTTCTGTCCTACTCAAACTCATCTGACCAGTAACTTCACTGTTAAAAGTTTTATTTTTCAAGCCAGTGTCAAAGCATCCAGGCAATCAAAATTACGTTATTGATGGCATTATCCTTGTAACAGGGTGGATCTAGACACAGAAACAACCGGTTCTCTCGATGGAGATGTGAATCACACAGTCACATGGTTTCCCACAATCTGTTGGTCCCCCGCTGGACTCTGACATTCTGTTCTCTCTGTCTCAAAGCACCTCTGCTGCTCCTGCATTTGAGATCAGTGGCAGGAGCCCTAGAGTAGAGCTGGGAAGAACAACAAAGCAGCACTGTCAATTGGCGGCCCTTTAAAAAATGGATTGGTAGATGATGGAAACCAGTGAATGGAAGGAGCTAAATGAAGGGAATTACATCTCTTGAATAAAAGTAATCTGGCAATTTGGAAACGCCAAAGTGGCTGAATAGTAGAAAGAAGAACTCCTAATCAAACAGGGTCAGCCAAATGTCACTCTTCTTCTCTAAACTTTATCTAAGTAAAGCTTTCCTTCTCACCTGATCCCTGCTTTTAGGGACAACTATGAATTTTGGAATATTGTAGTAGATACTCTGATCAATTTCTTTACTACCTGGTGAACATTAATAGGTGAAGTCCTTTAAAGCTATCAACTATGTTTCTTGAAAGAGATACAGAAGTGGTACTTTATACCAGGGGAAATAACTAGAGTGAAGTGTCACACAAAAAGGTAGATAAAATTTGTCAGTTTGGAAAAAAAAAATGCCCAGGACATGTCTTCCTTTTTGCAAAAAAACTTTCTGGAAATCCCTTTTCTGCACTCCATCCCCTTAATATATTGTACACTTAGCTAACATCATCATTTTCAGATTGGAAAATAACACGGGAATTTCAGACTAGAACCCTCTTGATGCACACCAGGTGACACCAGCCTATGACAGACAAAACACAGGAAACTTTCTATTTCCCAAAGAAAACCAATACCATGTCCACACAGCTATGACAGCTACCAAGTTCTTTTAAAATCTTTCTAACTTTCACTGCCATATACAGATCCAAGCTTAAAGCCTTGGAGTCAAACACAGGATTCCTAACTTAATAGTCCTTCAAACATTTGAATTCTGGTTTTATGCATCTGTAAATTCAAGTCTTTTCTGGTCTAAATACCCACCACGTACAGGTACAAGTATGTTCTACCTGTTCTGTGTACTGAAATTTTACATTTTAAAACTGCTGAAATATAAAGTTTATTTGCTAAACATTTATTTATATTTTATTTATTAAACAGGCTAAAATAATTGGATGCATTTCCAAGATCATTAAGACAACATCCTAGTATCTTCTCAACAATGATCAATTATTTGTTTTTTAGTGGAAAAAGCATACCACTAAGAAATGATACTTTGACCCTATTCACTGAAATGACCTTTACATTAAGTTCAAATTTCTGTGTATAAATTTCCTCATCTATACCCACAGAGTAACTAATATCTGCCTCTTTTCATCTTAATGTGTTTTTTCTTTTAATTTTAATTGTTGTTCAAGTACAGTTTTCTTTTACTCCCATCCCAGTCCACCCACCCAGCCCTCCCCACCTCCCTCCCATTTCCACCCCCCCTTAGTTTTTGTCCATGTGTCCTTTATACTTGTTCCTGTAATATGGTTTTATAAGATTTTTAATACCAAAACCAAACTTCTGTTCAAGATGGCGGCACAGGTAAACAGCCTGCCTCCTCACACAACAACACAAAACTTTTAACTAAATTATAGAACAACTACTACTCAGAACTGAGATATCAAGTTAAGTGGAAGTCTGACAATTACAAAATTAAAGAAACCACATTCATCCACACCGGTAGGAAAGATGGAGACAAAGAATGGTCCCACATAAAACTTGTGGTGGATAAAAATTCTGGAGGGGTATTTTGGGAACAATGAGTCCCAACCCTACACCAAGCCCCAGCCCAGGTTTCCAGTGCCAGGAAGGTAAGTCCCCGTAACTTTTGGCTGCAAAAACCAGTAGGGATTGAGTTGGTGGAAGAAAATTATGGAGTCCAAAGGAATTCCCTTTAAAGAACGCATACATGAACTTACTTATACTCACTCCCTCTGAGCCCCAGAACTGGGGTAGCAGCTTGAAAGATACCAGAGGCATCCAGGAAGAAACTTAAGTGTCTGGCATCAAGGCGAGAGCTGGGGGATACCTTTCTCCCAGAAAGAAAGGAGGGGAGAAGCCACTGACCCTTTTCTAAGTCTCCCCTGCCCACGATGCCACAGAACTATATCTGAGACTCCATTAACCTGACCAACATGGTCTGCCCTGCTCTGAGGATCCTCTGAGGCTCCATCCCACCAAACTTACAGCTGGTAGCAGTGGCTTTTTCATATGATTGGCTGGTCTTGGCTCAAGCTTCACAACTTCGAAAACCCTATCAAACAAGCAACAGCAGGCTGCAGTGAGCCCCCAGGCCCCGTATGTCTCGCTGAGTGGCCTAAGGCCTGCAACTAGCAACAAGCAGCCTATTTTGGCTTTGCCTGGGAATCCCCAAGCACAGCACAAGTAGTAGCCATCTCATATTGCTTCATAGCTCAAGCAGGGTGGCCCTGGGCAACACACAGGTGGGAACTGCCCTTGGCTTGTACCACTCAGGAAACCCAAAGAACCTGCCCAGCCAGTGGACAACTATAAACCATGTTGGAACACTATCACCCTGGCCCTGCACAACTGATCCTCCATAGATGGCAGAAGTTCATGGTCAGGGTCACAACCAATCCTTGCAGCTGACTGGCATGGGTGAATCCTCCCACTGATCTGCTAGCAGCAACCAAACCTCAAATACAAGGGGAGTGTACTCAGCCAACAGAAAGGGTTCACGTCAAGTACCCAGCTCTGGTTACAAGAGAGGTTGTGCCACGTGACTCTTCAGGACACCTATACAGTAGGCAATAATACTAAGGCAGAGAGCCATAGCAGCTCTACCTAATACATAGAATAAATACAAGGAGGCTGCCAAAACAAGGAGAGAAAGAAAAATGGCCTATGTGAAAAAACGGATGAAAACTCCAGAAAAAAAAAACCCTACATGAAATGGAGACCAGCAATCTACCAGACGCAGAGGTCAAAACACTGGTTATAAGGATGCTCAGGGAACTTTGAGAGGACTTTAACAACATTAAAAACTCCAGTCAGAAACAAAGGACACACTAACTGAAATAAGAACAATTTACAGGGAAATGAGTAGAGTAGATTAAGCTGAGAAGCAAATCAATGATTTGAAACATAAGGAAGCAAAAAACAACAAGAATAAAAAAGAATCCAAACCGCCCCCTCCCCCAAGGCAATGTAAGCAGCCTCTGGAACAATTTTAAGCATTCCAACAATTGCATCAGAGGGATGACAGAGATTGGAAATCTATTTGAAAAAAATAATGAAAGAAAGCTTCCCTAATTTGGTGAAGGAAATAGACCCACAAATTCAGGAAACACACAGACTCCCAAACAAGATGAATGCAAAGAGGTCCACTTCAAGACATATCATAATTAAAATGCCAAAGGCTAAAGATAAATAAAGAATCTTACTAGCAGCAAGAGAAAAGCAGTTAGTTACCTACAGGGAAGTTCCAGCTGATTTCTCAAAAGAAACTTTGCAGACTAGAAGGGACTGACTAATATTCAAAATCATGAAAAGCAGGGACCTAAGACCAAGTCTGTTCGACCTAGCAAAGCTATCATTTAGAATCGATGGGATGATAGAGTTTCCCAGACAAGGGAAGACTAAATTAGTTCATTATCACCCAGCCATTATTATATAAAATGTTAAGGAGACTTACCTAAGAAAAAGAAGATCAAAACTATGAACAACGAAATGCCAAAAATACATTATCAACAATTGAATCTAAACAACAAACTAGCACATAAGAACAAAACAGAATCATGGATAAGGAAAGCATTTGATGGTTGCTAGATGCAAAGGGAGTATGGGGGAATGGGTGAAGAGGTGAGGGGATTTACTTAAGTACTACTTTAGAAGTACAAATTAGGTAGTTAAAGAATAGCCATGAGGGACTTCTAGCCAAGACGGAGGTGTCGGTAGACACACTGTACCTCCTTGCACAACCAAAAGAAGGACAACAATTTAAAAACAAAAAACAACCAGAAATGACAGAAAATGGAACTGTATGGAAGTCCGACAACCAATGAGTTAAAGACGACACATTCATCCAGACTGGTCGGAGGGGTGGAATCAGGCAGCTGGGGCAGAAAGGACTCACAGCAAGGCAGCGGCAGGCAGACTGGGCGATCTCACATTTGCACGCAGATAAACCAGGTGAAACAAAGGGGGAGTGGGACAGACCGCACAACCCAGAGTTCCACCAAGGAGAAATAAAGCCTCAAACCACTGATTGAAAACACCTGTGGGGGTTGAGGCGGCATCAGGAGAAACTCCCAGCCTCACAGGAGAGTTTGTTGGAGACACTCACAGGGTCCTAGAATGTGCACAAGCCCACCCACATGGGAATCAGCACCAGAAGGGCCTAATTTGCTTGTGGGAAGTGGAGGAAGTGACTGAAATCTGGCAGAGAGCAGAGCAAGCACCATTGTTCCTTCTTGGACCCCTTCCCCACATACAGACCAAAAAAATAAAAAAAGGTGGGGGTGGGTCCAAATGTAAGAACAGATAGATCAAAGCTCCAGAAAAAATACAACTAAGCAACAAAGAGGTATCCAACCTATCAGATGCACAGTTCAAAACACAGGTAATCAGGATGCTCACAGAATTGGTTAAATTTGGTTGCAAATTAGATGAATAAACTGAAGGCTACGCTAAGTGAAATAAAGGAAAATATACAGGGAATCAATAGTGATGGGAAGGAAACTGCGACTCAAATCAACAGTGTGGACCAGAAGGAAAAAAGAAACATCCAATCAGAACAGAATGAAGAGACAAGAATTCAAAAAAAATGAGGAGAGGCTTAGGAACGTTCAGGGCATCTTTAAACATCCCAACATCCAAATTATAGTAGTACTAGAAGGAGAAGAGGAAGAGCAACAAGTAGAAAAGTTATTTGAACAAATAAAGGAGAACATCCTCATTCTGGCAAAGGAAACAGACTTCCAGGAAGTCCAAGAAGCTCAAAAAGTCCTGAAGAAGTTGGACCCAAGGAAGCACACATCGAGGCACATCATAATTATATTACTCACAATTAAAATTAAGGAGAGAATCCTAGAAGCAGCAAGAGATAAGGAGGCAGTTACCTAAAAAGGAGTTCCCATCAGACTATCAGCTGATTTCTCAAAAGAGATCTTACAGGCAAGAAGTGGCTGGAAAGAAATATTCCAACTCATGAAAGGCAAGGACCTACATTCCAGATTGCTCTATCCAGCAAAGCTTTCATTTAGAATGGAAGGGCAGATAAAGTGCTTCTCAGATAAGGACAAGTTAAAGGAGTTCATCATCACCAAGCCCTTACTATATGAAATGTTAAAAGGATTTATCTAAGAGAAAGAAGATAAAAGACATGTATAGTAAAATGACAGCAAACTTACAATTATTAACAACCACACCTAAAACACAAACAAAAACAAACCAAGCAAGCAACTAGAACAGGAACAGAACCACAGAAATGGAGACCACATGGAGGGTTAGCATAGGGGAGTGGGAGGGGGAGAGAGGGGGGAAAAGTTACCAAGAATGAGCAGCATAGATGGTAGTTAGAAAATAGACAGGGGGAAGGTAAGAACAGTATGGGAAATGTAGAAGTCAAAGAACTTATGACACATGGACATGAACTAAAGGGGAGGAATGTGGGTGGGAAGGGGTGTCCAGAGTGGAGGGGAGTGGATGGGGGAAAATGGGACAACTGTAATAGCACAATCAATAAAATATATTTTTAAAAAGTAGTTGTGGGGATATAAAGTGCAGTATAGGAAATGGAGAAGCCAAAGAACATATATGCATGACCCATGGACATGAACAATGGTATGGGCATTGCCTCAGGGAGTGGGGGGTGCTGGATGGAGGGGGCAAAAGAGGAAAAATTGGGACAAGTATAATAGTATAATAAATAAAATAAAATTTTAGAAATACCAAGATCAATTTTCTTAAAATATCCAATTCTGAATTATCCATGGTATTAGGTAACATTAATTACTAATAAAAAGCCACAAATAATTGCCACAACACAGAGTCTGGTTATGATAGTCATTTTGTTACTAAACTCCTCTATGTATAGTGCTGTGAAAATTACAGGTATTTCTGTTTATTGTACTAATGATTTCCATTGTCAGTCTTTTAAAGAGGCTCACAAAAATATAAATTATTAGTTCTTGTAAGAGTTGCTAACAGGTAGGCAATCAAAGTTTCTCCCCTCCATTTTTTTTAATTTTTATTTTTCAGAACACTTAAAAAAAAGATTTTATTTATTTATTTTTAGAGAGAGGGGAAGGGAGGGAGAAAGAGAAGGAGAGGAACATCAATGTGTGGTTGCCTCTCGTGCATCCCCTATTGGAGACCTGGCCTGCAACCCGGCATGTGCCCTGACTGGCAATCGAACCAGCGACCCTTTGGTTCATAGGCCAGCCCTCAATTCGCTGAGCCACACCTGCCAGGGCTTTCCCCTCTATTTACTGACTTGAACAATTTTGTGAAAGTGCTAAAAATCATATACAAGGTAAGGTAGACTCATACAGATAAGAAACCAGGGTCTGTAATTGAAATTGGTATAAATATTCACTATCTGTCACAGAATGCAACTAATAACGAATTTCAGCTGCCTGGTGTTTGAGATTAAAAGAATAATTGCACAATACAACACTTTTCAGGAACTGTAAAGCCACCTGCACAATTTTTATTTTGAATAACTAAAATGTTTCTTAGTTTCCTACAAACAAACCACCCAGAGAGCAAATGATTATCATCTTCTATCAATATCTTCTTTTCCATATACTCTGTCCTATGTATTAACACTGCTAGTTATGACTTCCAGAAATGGAACTTGTAATTTTAAGTGACCAATGGGGAAAAAATCAGTTAAACAAGATCTGCTTTAGTAGACACTTACATAAAAAACATGAAAAAGTTCTAAATAATGCCTTAAATGAAGTTGTAGACTATCCTGTTAACTTGTGTGGTGTTCCTATTTTTACAGTAAAGAGCATTTTAGCTCTAGTTGAACACTAGTGGGGCACCCTGATATAAATAACAAAGAAAAATAGCTAACATGACTGAATTTTTCATGTTTCCAATTCCATCCATTTCACATCATCAGTTAATCATAAGAATTTAATAAAGTAACATTAAATTATCTAATATCAAGAAGGCTCTGTAAACAGCATAGGTTACTAGAGCTAAATGTTCTGTCCTTTTCATAAACTGAGAACTGTAAATACAATGAGAGGTTTGAATTATATTCACAATGGTGGTTTACAGGATTATATACATATTAGATGCACATTTATAAAAATCTCTGGTTACAAGTTCTTGAGATGATGAAAATCTTAGTTCTCTCTGAGCTCCAGTCAAGAAAGAGGTCTAGGTAGACACACTTCGCCTCCTTGTACAACCACAAGATCAAAGCTAACTTCAAAACAAAAAATACCCAGAACTGCAAAAAAAACTGAACTGTTTGGAAGTCCGACAACCAAGGATTTAAATAGCATGGGTGGCCTTAGAAAGTTCTTCCAAAACACAACAGTCAAAGGGACTAACTGGTCAAAGACAGTGAGCATGCTTAAGGTCACCAGTGAATCTTGAGGTGGGGCCTATGGATTACAAGTACACAGAACAAAGAGCTAGACTATTTTTACTTACATAACATACTTATATTTTTATTTAAGAACTTTCTACTTTTCACTTTTTCTTCTTCAAGTCTTTCTGTCACAGTCTTAACAATCAATTTATCCATATATTACTATGGATATAGATATAAAATGAAGGCATCAACCTTCTCATCCAGCGATTTTCAACATTTTTAATCTCACGACACACATATACTAATTACTAAAATTCCACAACCCACCAAAAAAATACGTTTTTGCCAATCTGACAAAAAGACAAAAAACAATAATTGTGATTTGTTCACACTGCATAGGTATTATTGTGTTGTCATTTTTTATTTGATGATCTAAAGGAAAAAGGGTCAGTGCCTCTCACTAGTAGGAATTGAATGCTTTAAAAAGTCTTTCAAAACAGGTTGAAAAATCACTGTTCTAGAATAATATCACCTTTCTGACACTGTCCCGATTGAAATAACCTACCAATCTTTCCAAAATGTTTTATTTACCATATTTCATTCATGGCTTAGTTTCAGAAAGACAATTTTATGAAGCAAATGAATGTTATAAAAAATAAAAACTATATTAGGCCCTTTGCAATAATAACTTACCTTAATCCATAAGAATGAAAATTAGAAAGTGGTACTAGTTCATGCTTCATTTCAGAATTACTCTAACTAAAACCAGAGAACATGAATTGAAAGTATTAAAACTGGAGTATTTAGGATGAGTATTCCATCATCCTCAAAACTGTACCTTGAAGCTTACTGCCACTGAAAGCAACCAGCCATTACATATCCATCCAAATATTTAAGGAATCTCCCCTTGAAACTTTGATTTGGTATTACTTACCATTATTTATATCATTAGTAACTAAAATGGAAATGGTTATGGTTAATTTAAGAGAAGTAATGAGCATGAGAAACTATAAAAACATTACAATTTCTAAAGATTGAGAAAGTTTCAAGATTTTAAACAGCTGTTTCTCTGAACCTGTGATCTCCCATACTAGTACTAAATAAGGTGAAACCACGTCACTATATTATTTCCATTATATATATGTTAATAACTCAACAGCTATTCAAAGTTTGTTTTCTGTTTAATTAAAAAATATTGCCTGCCCTGGCTGGTGTGACCTAGTGGACTGAGTGCCGGGCTGTGGACCAAGGGGTAGCAGGTTCGATTCCCAGTCAGGGCACATGCCTGGGTTGCAGGCCAGGTCCCCAGTAGGGGATGCACAAGAGGCAACCACAGACTGATGTTCCTCTCCCTCTCTTTCTCCCTCCCCTCTCAAAAAATAAATTTAAAAAATCTTTAAAAAAATTTCAAATGTTCAAATATTGGGCAAAAATTTCAAGTGTTCAAATATTGGGCAATTCATAATTCCTGTGAACTTAAATGTTGCTGTTAATGCCATTTAAAGTGAGAAAGGTTCTAACTGCAGTGATCTCTACTTCCACTGAATATTTTAAGTTATTCTCTCTGCTAGCTAATTTTGACATATTTTGATTTAGAAAAGTGACTTTGGCCTGGAGTCTTTCATCAAAAGTTATCAATACAATACAAACAGTAATCCCCCATCAAAACTGTGTATTTAATATAATCCAATTTAGAAAATGTTACCATACTTTTAGTTAACTCTTTATAGTTAAAGATGTGTCCAGTTAGTCTATATAAAGTAAAATATGCTCAATGGGGCATTATTATTTTTCAAAGTCCTCACAGCCTATCAATAACTTACATTATTTGCCAAATGTATTCTTCCACAGGGATAAGAGTATAATCATTACTTTTTAAAAATAACCTTTATTCACTGACTTTAGACACAGATTAAACTATTTTTTTTAAGATTTTATTTATTTATTTTTAGAGAGGAAAGGGAGGGAGAAAGAGAGAAACATCAATGTGAGGTTGCTGGGGGTCGTGACCTGCAACCCAGGCATGTGCCCTGACTGGGAATCGAACCTGCAATGCTTTGGTTCGCAGCCCGCGCTCAATCCACTGAGCTACACCAGCCAGGCCAAATTATTCTTCTACTTACTTATGCATTCACTATTTATCTTTTTCATTTAATATTGTTTTTCTTTCCATTACAATTTAGTCCCTTTATACACCCGCCCCCAGCATTCACCACACTGTTGTCCATGTCAATGAGTCCTTTTTCTTTTTTGCTCAATCCTTCTCCTCCCACTTGTCTCCCCCACTAGTTGTCATCTTGCTTTCCATCTATGAGTCTGTCCCCATTTCCCTTGTAAGTTCAGTTTGCTCACAAGATTCCACATGAGTGAAATCATATGGTATGTGCTTTTTCTCTGACTGGCTGGCTTATTTCACTTAGCATAATGTTCTCCGGGGCCATCCACACTGTCAAAGGATAGGATTTTCTTCTTATTATTTTTACAGCCAAATAGTATTCCATGGTGTAAATGTCCCACAGTTGTCTTACCACTCATCTATTGATGGACACTTGCACTGCTTCCAAATCTTAGTGATTACAAATGACACTGCGGGGTGCTTATGTTTTTCCAATTACTGTTTTGGGTTCCTTCGGTCATATTCCCAGAAGTGGGACAGCTGGGTTAAAAGCCAGATCCATTTTTAATATTTTGAGGTATCTGCATACTGCTCAGGTATGAGATTTCCACAGTGAATTTACCAGTCTGCATTCCCACCAACAGTGAGAAACAGTTCTCTTTTCTATACATCCTCGCCAGGACTTGTTTATTGATTTATTAATGACAGCCATTCTGTCCGGTATGAGATGATGATAATCTCATTGTGGTTTTAATTTGCATTTTTCTGATGATTAGTGACACTGAACATGTTTTTGTGTGTCTACTGGCCACCTGTATATCCTCTTTGAAGAAGTGTCTCTTCAGGTCCTTTGTCTATAATTTTAATTGGATTGTCTGAGGGTCAGTTGTTATGTTCTTCACAAATTTGGATATCAACTCCTTATCAGATGTATCAGTGAATATGTTCTCCCATTTTGTGAGTTACCTTTTTATTTTGTTGATGATTTCCTTTGCTGTGAACAGTTTTTACTTTAATACGGTCCTATTTGATTATTTTTCTTTTGAATCCCTTGTGTGGGATATATCTGATAAAGTATCACTTCGAGCTATGTCGGAAATTTTGTGGCCTGTTTTCTTTTATATTTTTATGGTCTCGAGGCTAACATTTAGGTCTTTGATCCATTTTGAATTTATTCTAGTTTGTGGTGTAAGAAGGTAATCTAGATTCATTTTCCTGTATGTATCTGTCCAATTTCCCCAACTCCATTTACTGAATAAACTATCATTAGCCCATTGTACGTATGTGCTTCCTCTGTGAAATATTAATTGACTATAAAGGTGTGGGTTTATTTCTGGGCTCTCTCTTCTGTTCTAATGATCTACGTCTGTTTTTATGACAGTACTATGCTGTTATTAAAACTAATCAACCTGTTATCAGCAGACAGGCTTAAGTTCCACAGGGCGGTGCTGAGAAATTCCCATTGGTCAGGTGGGGCTACTGCTTCCCCTCAGGCTGAAGCTATTTGGAGAAGAGTGCTCTGCCTGAGAAAGATGGCTGCTGCAGTATGGAGAATGACTCAGCACAGGGATCCTGGGAGCTATTTCTTCAGTTCTCACCCTAGAGCTATCAACTCCAGGCCTTCCTCTAGCATCACTACTCCACTTTTCCCTCCCTCTGCCGGAGCCCAGGGAAAGTGGCTTTCCATGTCTCCAGCTGTCTCACCCTGGCAGACAGAAACCCCTTTCTGGCTCTGGTGGCATAGTCTGGGGAGCCCAGCTTGGAGTTTAGACCCTATACTTCTCGGGGAATTCCCTGGCCACTGAAACACAGCACCCCCACAACTTCAGCTGCCGCCCATGGGAGCCCAGACAGCCCTCTTGCACCTCCTCTGCATACCCTACCAATTTGATTGCAGTGAGGTGTCATTTTCCATCTGTCCATGGTTAGGAGGTTTCCCTCTGGCTAGTGTTCAGTTGGTTATTTAGGCTGCTTTCTCTACAATTTAGTTTTAATTCCAGTTTCGTCCTGGGAGGAGGTTAGTGTAGCGTACACTTACTCCTCTGCCATCTTGGATCTGCATTTACTGGCTGATTCATGTATGTGCTCTGACCAGGGACTGAACCTCCAATATTAGTGTAGGGGGATGATGCCCAATCAACTGAGCCACAATGGCCAAGGCTCAAATATTCTTAATACAAGCAACTTTCACCTTATTCTTAAACGTAAAGTACCACATAGTTACCTAACTTTATTAGGAATACAATGTTTCTTTTTAAAGTCTACCTGTATTTTTCCAGATACTGTTTCCAAGAATACTCTTAGTATTCTTGTTAAAAATTTAAATGAGTTTTGAATGATCTACACTGATTCTGTTTTTCTCACAATCCTTGTCACTGCAGTGAGATTTGGTAGAATATGAGGTTTTCATGTGTAGCTCTGTATGTATCTTCTACCCAACAACTAACTTTCAAGGAAACTAAGGAAATAGATGAGTAAAAAAAACCCAAATTATGTACAAGGGTCTCTCTCTCTTTTTTTAAATAGGAAAACGGTGTTTTTTTAGTTGCTCATATACACAATAAAATACAACAGAGCCAGTAAAAATATTTATGTAGACACACAGTTATTGATGTAGAAAGATGCTAATGACACATGAAAAAGAAAACATTACAGAATAGTGATGTGTTTCCTATTGAATTTGTTTCAAAAAAACAAACACAATCTCATAGTTAAGTACAATGAGTATATACAATCCATAGAGAATAAGCTAATTTAGACCTTCTGATATTGATTGATACACTTGAAAATATTCTTTGCATTCTCCTAATATGCTTCTTTATGAGACAAGCTTCTTAGATAATTTTATAAAAATCACTACAAATAAAAATTTTAACATGTTGCTACTTAAATTCTTAGTTACTAAAAATAGAGTTGAAGGCCTACAAAAAGAATGGGTCATTTAATGCAGTTCTATTAATGTCATTGATTAGACCAAATATAATTCAACTGAATGTCCTACTAATACTCTATTTATAAAAATAAAAATCTGCCCTGGCTGGCATAGCTCAGTGGATTGAGCGCGGGCTGCGAACCAAGCATCGCAGGTTCGATTCCCAGTCAGGGCACATGCCTAGGTTGCAGGCCATGTCCCCCAGCAACTGCACATTGATGTTTCTCTCTCTCCACCCCCCTCACTTCCCTCTCTAAAAATAAATAAATAAAATCTTTAAAAAGAATCTTTAATTCCATCATCATCTTTTGATATACACAAGGTGAGAAAACAAATTCCACGAAAGTAGAGGAACTTATTTTTTTTCACTAATTGAGAGATTGTGTATAAAGAAACACTTTATTACACATTTGATGGCAAACTTCTCAGTAAAAAACTAACACAAATTCAAGTAACTGAATTTTTTAAAAAGGTAATTTAGAAATCACCATGAAAAATAGACCACATTTTATATTCATGGTAAAAAATGATGTGTCTTCTAGACACTGCACTAGAAGATCAAATACCTACTTTTACAAGTTTTCTGCCAATATAGCCATTTAAGAAAACCAATGTAGTGAACACAAACTTCATCAGTTCTCAGTTATATATAAGAAAATTTATTTTATATATCTTGGACCAGTTGCCCCTTTCTTTACTCTTATACAGAGTAAAGAGTTACACTTTATTTCTATATTGCCTCTCCTACAAAGAGTAGGTTTAATACACAGTTTTTGCAACTTAACCAAAATGAAGCTACTATGATAAAATCATATCTCCTAGTCCTTAGAGCAATAACAAAAGCAAAATTTAAGGACTTTGGATTGTTGGCATTAACACTCTTCCATCATTCTAGATGAATAGTATCCTTAGGGTTTAATATGGCTTAAATATATCCTGTTTAACTATGTATGATTTATGGGCCAAATCTATTTTCAGCCTTTAAAAAATATCCATTTTAAGAATAAGCATATTTACTATCAGTATGAACAATAAACATTTAATTGACAGAAGCATTTGCACAAATGTCAACCTCATTTAATCTTAACAACCTCTTATATACTTTGATAACATTCTTTCAAATTTACAGATGAGTAAACAGTCAAAGATTAGGTAATTTACCTTCAATCACATGGTCTGGAGGAAGGCAAAGTAACAAGTATCTGCCTAACATCAAAGCCCTTGCCACATACCTTTTACGAATCCATGCACTGGCAGTATCAAAATTTTGAATACTCTCTGCTGAGTATTCAAATAATTTATTTATGATATTAGTAATATGGTGCACAGTTAAAAAAACTCAACTAACCAAATTATTTTATTTTTATTTACAAAATATAGAAAATGATGTTTACTAACTTAAAACAAGTTCATGGAAATATGGTATTCCAAGATTTGGAACACATATCCTAGAATATATCAGATATAATTAATTTAACAAATTATCTAAGAGGATTTTGGAATAGGATATACTATTACTAATATACATGCTCTTTTATATCAATTCAAAAGAGATACCAAATCATAAGACACTATGTATCTTGCATTATTTGTTCATTTATAATCAAGATCAAGTAACAATAATCAACATTATTTTCATTATATTAATTATTTTAATTAGGGTCTCTCTGCTATTCTCCTTGCCTTTCAAAAAAAATGTTCTTTTGAATACTTTATGCAGACCTAAAATATTTCTGCACTTTTAATATACAATTTGCTAAGTACCACTGGTATAGAGTCTTTTCTCAATTACCACAGAGCAAAAATCAAAACAATTAAGTAAAACTTTTAAAACCACTTGAAGGAAAATGTGTTTCCTTCTAAAACCACAAGTCAATATTCTTTGTGATACCTTTAATAATAGTTTTGAACTTTTTATGGCAGTTCAAAAGTCTGTAAGGCAATTATTCTTTCAAGTTATTTATTGGCTTGGTTTCTACAGAGTTGAGTCATGATGGGTTCAACCTATTGAGTCACCTGCTTATAGCATCTGCCAACCACAATTTACTAACTGTAGCTTCCTCAAACTTCAAACCGAATAAACTCAGGAAGGCTGAGAACTATTTAATGTTTTCCAAAGTAGCAACTGAAAATATTCTTTCAGAACAGCATTAAGTTTAAAAAAAAAATAAAGTAAACAAAAAAACCTACTCTCCTCTCCTGGATGAACACCCCACCTATGGCAGTCTCACCCTAATTTTCATTCCCCTCTGCTGGGGAGAGAGGTTGTTCAACCTAAGAAACAAACAGTATTTTATGCTTACATATTTTTTTTAGAAAGTATTCTAGTAAAAATAATTCCTAGGTTAAGAACACATACTGAGCTAGAGTATACAATAATTGTGCCCACAACTATTCTAAGCATAAGTTTCCATTTATTAAAAAAATTATTTTAAAACATAAAAAGATATAACTTCAAAGTTAGTATCACACCAAATACTTTTGGGGCTAATATTCATTATTGTCAGTGCATTATCACAACCTGTAAACTTGAAGAGCTTTTATATTTTTCTTCGCACTAGAACATAATCCAGTGCAAACTAAAATAACAAGTCCTGTAACTTGACAGACTTGGTTCTGCTAAGTAACTTAATCTTTTATCATAAACCCCTATATTTAAGACTATCTGTTCCCTTCATTGGGGTTTACGTAGAGCAAATATATGAGAAATGCACTGTTACTCATTTAAAAAAGGCATTGGCTGGTGTGGCTTAGTGGATTGAGAGCTAGCCTGCGAACAAAAAGGCTACTGGTTCAATTCTTGGTCAGGGCACATGCCTGGGTTGTAGATTCTGTCTCCAATGGGAGTGTGTTGCTCTTGAACACCAATGTTCCTCTCTCCCTCCCTTCAACTCTCTCTAAAAATTTTTAAATTTTTTAAAAAGAGGGAGTTAAAATTACAACTCCAAAGTATCATAATACAAAAACAACTTAATTACCTAGCACTTGGTTAAGGAAGACTGTAGGCATGATGTGTAACAATGGTTTATACTGTAGTCATTGTTTTGCTATTCCTAATAGGAGAAGTTTAACTTATCTAGAACAGTGATATATATTCATCCTTTTTCATTTCACTGCACACAAACTTAATTACTAAAATTCTGCAGCATGCTAAAAAATATTGTATTTTTTGCCAGTCTTACAAAAAGAAGTATAAATTTAAATCATTCACACCAGGTGGCTATTGTTGTATTGGCTGTTGTCATCTTTTTATTTGACAATCTAAATGAAGAGGTCAGTGCCCCTGACTAAAAAGTTAAGCATTGCATGTTTTAAAATTTCTTATAGCACAATGGTTGAAAATCGGTGATCTATAACTTCCAATTAAATAAAGAGGGAAGAGAATATAAACCAAGTAAGGTATGTTAAATGTTTATTATAGTTTCTGTCTATAAAAAAGTTTTTTAATTTATAAAAATAAAAAAATTTATGAAAATCCTATAAACTCTGAATAAAAATATTTCTAAGAGTTCCTTCATTAAGTGACATCCTAAACGTAATTTAAACTTTTCATCAAAACTCATGGTTATTATTGATCACTATATTATGATATATTCATAATTATTGATTGATGTAAAGTGTTGTTGCCTCTATACCAAACTGTCTCAGAAAGACAAAATTTGAGTTGTAATATTTTTAGTTTCTTTTGTGCTGGTGAAGCTTCTAATCTACCATCATCATTTTAAAAATCTCCTTCTGGCTTCTCATGCACTATGGTAGAGGAAACCAGATTAGACAGTTTGTTGAAATTATGTCTGAAATAGTCTCTGAGTTTGGGACTAAGAGGCTCTCTTGTGAGTAAAATATATTAGGACTGTATTTCCTTCAATAAGATTTTGAATACCAGATGTCAATTACTATGCCAAGAGACTGGCATTACATATAAGAATTTCTGCCCCTGAGGATCTTACAGCCTTTTGGAACAGACTAACACACAAATCAATGCAATACAAATTAAACAGAGTTTTATGTAGGATTTGCCCTCTCAATGTCATCTAGTATAACCACTCTACTTAATACTTTAACCTGCCTCACCCTTCTCCATTCCTAATTGCTCTTACACTTTTCCCTTTTGTCCTGGAAGTAATTAAACTGTCTGTCATATGGTATCATTTACTTATTACATTTATTATCTACTGTGCCTAGAATTTAGGCTCCAAGGAGGCAGGAATTTTTTAACAGTGTCTGGCACATAGAATCAATTATTAAATGAATAATAGTATGGCAGGATAGTCTGGACTAGAGTTATAGATTCAGAAGATAGGGTTTTAAACAAGAGGAAAAACACTGGAAATATGATACTGCTAAGGGTGAATAATAAAATGAAGACACGTAAAAGGAAGACTGTGGAAAACCACCCAACATGAAAGCTGAAGAGAAATAACAGCCACCAGAAGAGGACTGATAAAGAGTAGGGAAACCTAAATAGAAATGTCATAGAAGCAGTAAGAACAAATAATTTCCAAGACCAGAAGTGAAGGCAGAAGCCAGGGTGCAATATTTGAAGATGTTATTGGGAGGTGAGAAAATATAGACATAAAAGGTCAGATTGTATTTCTAATAAATCTGGCCATGAAAGTTAAGAAGTGAAGAAAGAGAATAAATAGATGTAATGAGATAACCTTTAGTTTTTATTTTAGAATACAAGTAACTGAGGAGCCTATTTATACAATAAAAGAAAAACACCAAGCAATAAGTTTCAGATATGGTATTGGCTTCCAGACCACAGGACAAAACACAAGGCAAGAGAGGAACACTTCCAAGAGTATAAAACAAAAAACTTGAATGAGTATAACCCACTAGGAATATATACTAAATATAAAAACAAAACAAAAACAAAAAATTTAGACTGTTCTCAGCAATTACACCGTTGGCAGTAATGTTAGTGTTGTTATTGTAAGCCAGATAGTTGTGCGACACAGGATGGAGCAAATCAGTAAACACGACATCATAATTCGTTCATTCCTGATGTTGCTGAGAACTTGTAACTTTATGGAACATGACTACTGTAAATAATTAGAACTGACTATATATAGATACTTTTGGAATTTATGCACACACAGAAACATTTAGTAATGAAATGATGTGATTAGTGGGATTTGCTTTAAAATAATACACAAGAACAGTATGATAAAAGAAATATAGGCTATGCACTATTAATTGTGAAAGGTGGATGACGTAGGTACGTGGGAATTCATTTTATCCTTTTATGTCTTAAATTACCTGGGAGTGTGTGTGGGGGGGAGGGGAGGTAATCATCCCACTCTTCTACACACTCCATAAACTGACACTCTAATCTTGATCAGAACAACAACAATAACAACAAAAAAGTCTTTATATAGCCTACAAAGCCCTATTTATCTACCTTTATTACCTTACCACAGTTTTTACTAATCTACATATAGTTGTCTCACTGATAGTCTTTCACCATTTTCATTTTAGGGCCTTTCTATTTTTCTATCTCAGCTAACACTTCCAACTGGATTTTGTTTTTCTCTGTAGCACTCATCGTCTTCTAATATACTGTAATAGTTATTTTGACTGCTCTCTGTCTCTTCTTGATAAAAGGTAAGCTACACAAAGGCATTTTTTGTTTTGTTTTGTTTATGGCTATACCTTAAGTACCTAGGAACTGCACCCAATAAGTATCTGTAAAACTGAATTAGTCATCATAGAAAAAAGGAATACATCTGAGACAAGAAAAAAGGAGATAAAGAAAGACACAAAAATAGGTGTAAGGACAGGAAGTTAAGGGGGTTCCTGCTTGTAACCTCGATTTCCTTTGTGCTGTTGTGCTACAGGAGAAAGGTCATCTACTAAGAGAAAAGAAGGAAACTGAGTAGAGAATTTGGAATTAACCCCTTTAGGAAGTGGAAGCTCAAAAGGAGCACAGAAAATGATAGTAACTGGTACTAAAGGCTCTGCTGAGATAGGAGACAACAGAGTGACACTGAAATACATGGGTAAATTTTCTCCTGCAGTGTTAAGCATTTAGGGTAAGGCTTTCCAACAAAATTTTCTGCAATGATAAAAATGTTATATGTATCTGCACTGTACCACATATGGTTATTTCAGTATTTGAAATGATTAAGGAAATGAATTTTTAAATTTACTTGTACCTAATTAAATTTAAACAGTCACATATGACTGACCAGTGGCTTCCAATAAAGGGGAAGACATTTTTAGGGTATGAAAAAAAATAGTATTGCTTTTCAAAGATAAGAACTTTAAAGATAGAAGTGACAGAAAGGCAAAGGTATAAAGGAGGTAAGGTGCTGGTAAAAATGGTTGAAATAACATATAATAGGAGAGGTATCTTGGCTGGGGGAAAAAACAACGAAAAAAGTGGAAAAATGTAGGAAATCCAACAATTGCATGACCCACTCTTGAGGTGGTAAAGTCTGTGAATGACATCTAGTTTATCTGCTTAAACTTAGGGTTAACAAAACAATTACTTCTAATGGGCTTCTTGGAAGTACACATATCATGAACTGAGATTTATCCCAGCAGACCTGTTTATTTCTGAAATCCTACCATATCCAATTCTCTTTATCACAAACTGATATAAAGTTCTTTCACATATATACTATGTCATAGACCATGGCAACACTATCACAAGGCAGTTATTACATACCGAATTTTATAGTTGAAAAAAATGGGGAAAAACAAAACAAAACACGTTAACAGTGGTTGAGTGTCTTACCCAAAATTTCAGGCCATAAGCAGCAGAGTTGAACTCAGCATCTGAGTCCAAGTTGGCCTGTTGTTCTACTACCAAGTTCTTATCTTTAGGAGATGGGAACTTTTGACTCTCCACAAAGAGCCAAAATTTCCTAAGATATATTTTATTTATGTGCATATATGAATATGACTAGATTATCTTAAAAAAGAGTATCAATAAAATTTGGCAACTTATACTTTAAATGTTGGTGCTGATTTTGGTTCTTTTCTGTTCCCAAGTTTGATTAGTTTGTAAACTATTTGCTTTTAATTATATTAGCAGTAATTCAGACACTTTGAAGTACTTGGAGTTCTGGTGCAAAAGGCAGAGAGCTACCCAAGTCATGTCACCATCCAAATTGAATTCATAAAGATTTAAGTACAAATGTTTCTTTATTCCTATTTATGGAACGAGACAGAATGAAAAAGAAATACTTTGGGTGTGACCAAAACCAATAAGAAACAAATTAGTAATCCAGTCCTCTTCTTTACAGTGTTAGTAGTCAATATCATTAACTACACACTCATGACCAGAGCAGAGCCTCACAGTCCTTCAAAACACTAACAACAGGCCGGTCAGATGCTACTAAGTGATTCAAGTTTGCCTGACATAACATCCATGCAACGAACCTTAAGAAAAATTCTTAACAATGGGCTTGGTTAAGCACTGGATGGAATCGTTAGTATGTGATGGAAATTAATTGCTTGAAAAGAGGAATATATGTGGAAGAAACAATATAAACCTATCCTTCTGAGGTGGTTCAGTTATATACTACATTTTGAAAGTTCACATACTGAATGTCTTAAAGATTGTGACACTTTAAGACTGTATTATATATTCAAGAGGAGTTCCCCCAAACTGAAATTATCTTCTGGAGGGTGGGCCCCTGGTAGTACAGGCTTCTCCAGCTAGGTGAGTGTTCTAGGCATCCACCAGTATCAGTGTACCAAGTAGTGTTGTTTTGAGAGGCTGCATTTGGCTTCAGTGAATTTTTGAAGATTCTTTCAATGCTTCTGCCCATTTCGTGATGGGCAATTTATGACCACTCTTGCCCACACACGGCCCTGAGTGTTCAGCAGTTTTTGACCCAATCCAGCATGACCCCTGTGCCCCTCCCTCCCTATTCATGGGATCTGCCTGAGCAACTTCTTTTGTTTCCAGGAATGAAAAAAGTCCTCAAAGAGAAATGTTTTGCCAATATGGAAGAGGTGAAACAAAAAAGAGGCAGACACACTAAAAGGCATCAAAATTGACAAGTTCAAAAACTGCTTCAAGCAGTGAAAAAAATGTCCTTGATAGGGTTATTGCCTCAAATGGAGAGTACTCTGAAGGTGACTGAAGTTTAAACATGTTAAGAATAAATACATAATTTTTTACAAATAAATTTCAGTTTTTGTTGGGTACCTCCCCCACGTACACAAGAAGACTTTATGTATCTAGATTTTTTATTCAACTCTGTTGTACAGAATTTTCTATTTCCCAAAATGATTACTGCATAAATGGTAGAGGGTTCACTGGGAACAATGACACGGTGTTATCTCCCTGCAAAATACCTAACTCCCAGGCTCCCCCAAAAATCTAGAAAAGCACTAGATTAAAAAAAATGATCTTGTATCACTCATAAATTTGATATATATAAATATCCCTATTTAAAAGCAAATATGATGGAAGCATGTTACCCATTTATAATTAAATCACTTTTATTAAATAACTTGATCTAAAGGTCTCAGAGAATGTGTGAGTGATATAAAAAATTTGATCTGGAATTAGCCTGAATTGGTAAGGGACCAGACAGCCAGAAGAAAACATCACAGTATCGAGATTTAAGAGGAAAGTAGAGCTCTGGTAACATTCAGAACAATATAATACTTTCTCACATTTAGGGTGCCAGCAGCAACTGGTAGGCAATTGTCTGCTGACCTCTTCTCTTCTAAGCTGACTTGACAAGACTGCTTTGAAGGTTTCCACTTTTTCAGTTTTTTTAATCTACAGTCTTATAGCTCAAAATAAAAAGGGGGCACTGAAAACTATGTGGGAATGGTGTTACCCTTAGCATGATGACTGGGAAGAGGACAGTAAGCATTTAAGTATGCTAAAGCCAGAGATGCTTACCATCCTACAATTCATCACAAAGTAAAGAATCAAATTTCAACAGTGCCTATGACTGTTAATTTTTTGTCAGTTTTGCTAGGCTATGGTATTCAGCAGTTTCATCAAACACAGTCTAGATGTTGCTGTTCAGGTATATTTTAGATGTGATTAACATTTCAATCAGTAGACTGAGTAAAGCAGATTACTCTCCATAATGTGCATGGGCTTCATCCAATCCGTTGAAGGACTCAAGAAAAAAGACAGGCACCACAAAGAGAAAGAATTCTGCCTCCAGACAGCCTTTACACTGTTGCCAGAATTGCAGACTGCTGCTCTGCCCTACGGATTTTACAGTTGCCAGCACCCAAATTTATGAGTGAATTCCTTAAAAACTATCCCCACCCCGCCCCCACACACAGAACCACTTCCTTTCTCTCAACACAAATGCTTATTGGCACATGTATTAATGGTTCTGTTTCTCTGGAGAATCCCAAGACAACCCCCTAATTCAGAAATACTCTTAGCTTTCCTTATATCTTTTCCTGTCTTCTAAACTCTTGTCTTCTGAGACAAAAATAAAACGAAAAAGAAACAGGCAAATATGTGGTATTACTGCATCAACTGATTACAAAGTACAGAACACTACAAATACACTACAAAAACACTAAAATAGAACTTTCAGCATGTTGCTATAATTGTATTTAAGTCTCTCCCCCTAACCTGAAAGAGACTTATACCTAGGAGTGACGGGAACATAGCAATAAATGAATGCCTCTATGTTATAGTTCAACAATCACTGGGTCTTTTTTCTTTGAATCTTAAAAACACAACTTCTCTAAAAGGCAGGCTTGCGTCTATTAATTTACATAACAGGAGATATCCTCCAAAGATTGATCAAGGTGCTTCAGAAATTTAATAGTTAAGCAGCATAGTATACTTTAATACAATTTATCTTTACAGTTATCAACCATTTGGACAAATTATACAATTGTAGAGAAACTAAACCAAGTGGTACCCCACTTGGTAATTAAAAGTGTGGTACCAGCATAAGAACAGACATATTAGACTCAACAAAATATAAAGCTTAGAAAAAAAATTCTGGAATAAATGGTAAACCGATTTTCAACAGGGATGCCAAGACTATTCAATGGGGACAGGATATATCTTTTCAACATATGGTTTTGGAAACTTGAATATCCACATGAAAAATAACTAAGTTGGACCCTTACCTTATAACCATATTAAAAATTAATTTTAAGTGGTTCAGAAGCTTAAACATATAAAAGAACAAAAACTATGACACTCTTAGGTGATATTTTTCATGGCATTGAAGTTGGTAATAATTTCTCAGCTATGATAACATAAGCATAGACAACCAAAGAAAAAATTGGTAAACTGGACTTTATCAAACTTAAAAAAAAAAACCACTGTAAGTCAAAAAAAACAAAAGTAAATCAGACCCCCCCTGCCCCACCCAAAAAAATTACTAAGGCCCTGGCCAAGTGGCTCAATAATTGAAGTGTCATCCTGTACACCAAAATAAGGTTACAGGTTTGATTCCCAGTCAGGGAATCTACCTAGTTTGCTGGTTTGATCCCAGCCAGGGAGTATACAACAGACAGCTGATTGATGTTTCTGTCTGTCTCTCTTTCTCCCCCTTCCTCTCTCTCTAAAATCAATAAAAACCTATCTTTGGGTGAGGATTTAAAAAACAACAACTATTAAGAAACTGTAAAGAATTAAGTATTTAAAAAATTATTAAAAGAGAAAAAAACCCCAAAGAATTGGAGAAAATATTTGCAAAGCAACTATCTGACAGGAGATTGATAAAACTCAAGTCGTCAACAACAACAACAAAATCAACTATAAATGGGCAAAGAACTTTACACCCTTTAGGATGGCTATTATTGAGAAAATAGCCCTGGCTGGTGTGGCTCAGTGGATTGAGTGCTGGCCTGCAAACCAGGGTCACCAGTTTGATTCCCAGTCAAGGCCCATTCCTGGGTTGCTGGCCAGGTCCCCAGTTGGGGGTACATGAGAGGCAACCACACATTGATGTTTCTCTCCCTTTCTCCCTCCCTTCCCCTTTCTCTAAAAGTAAATAAATAAAATATTAAAAAAAAAAGAAAAGAAAAAGCAATAAGTATTCTTAGATATTGAGATATTGGGACCCCTATTGGAGGACATTTAAATGGTACAGACACTGTAGAAAAGAGTTTGGATCTTCCTCAAAACCACATCTGAATGCTCCCACAATTCCATTCTTAGGTGTGTTTACCCATAAGAATGGAAAAGCAAGACTCAAACATGTATTTGTATACCAATGTTCATAGCAGTCTTATTCACAACAGCCAAGAGGTGGAAACAATCCAAATGCTCATCAATAGGGGAATAGATAAACAAAATGTGGTATATACGTAAAATGGAGTATCATTCAGCCATGAAAGAAAATTCTGACATCCTATATAACATGGGTGAAATTTAAGGACACAATAAGTGTAATAAGCCAGTCCAAAAAAAAAGAGAGAGAATGAATATCGCGTAATTCTATTTATATGCAGATCTAGAATAGGCAAGAAAGTATAGACCAGAGATTACCAAGGGCGTGGGGGGGGGAGTGTAATGGGGGTGTTGAGAATGGGTAGTTACTGTTTAATGAATACAGAGTTTCTGTTGGGGATGATGAAAAAGTTCTGAAAATGGAAAGTGGTGATGGTTGTACAACATCGTGAATGTAACTTGAAGTCACTGAGAACTGATACTTAAATGGTTTAAATGATAACTTTCATGGTCTGCATCTTTTCAACAAATGTCCTTTATTCACTACTCCATGAAGACAAGGAGGCTGAAATCACTCAGGTGGCTCACCCAACTAAAAATGGTTTCAAAGGCTCCTTTTCTCATCACCATTCCACCTTCACTGGAAAGGTATAGTTAGGGTTTCTGCAAGAGGAACATACAATTCACATTCTGCTTATTTGTTTGATTTCATGTACTTATAACCAGTCCTGCTGTCCTAGTGGCTTAACTAAATTATATTCATTCTGAGACAACTTAATACAGATATGCCCTCTGTATCTCTCACACAACCAGGGTGGATTCTTTATACCTCCCTGGTGTCTGCTACTTAACTACATATTCCCTATAGTTTTATTTCTATTTTTATATGTGTATTTCCCCCATTAGATTATAAGCTCTATGAAGGCAGGGTATTTGTCTTCCTGAATATAAAACAGGAGACCCTCAATATCTGAAAAAACAGCCTCCAACACTTACTTTTTACTGACTAAGGCCTAATGTTGTTTGCCTTTAGTCTGAAGCCTAGGAAGATTTACCATAGATTTCAGAGACAATCCTTTTTCACAACAGGTTGAAAGGGTTTCATTTTAAAGTAATTCTTTTTCAATTTTAACTTTATGCAAATCTAGAACTTCAAGATACCTGTATGCACAACAGAAAAAACTATGCAGCTGAAAAAATATGGAGAGTGCAAAACATCTTCATCTGTTTGGATTCACTGCCTAGGGAACAAATAAATGAGTTTGAAAAGGATACAGTTTTGGAGTATAATTTGATGCCAGTGTTTGAAAAATCTAGGGAAATTGTTCAGGCAATAAAATTAAGGGAAAAATTAATCTTATATTTAGGAAAGACATCAATTCTGAGAAAAACAAAGTGCCAAACAAAAGAATGATGTGTAAATAAGGGCACTTCCCATTTTATGCCTTGCAAAGGCAGCATGCTATAGTAGAAATGTCTTGGATTCTAAAGTTTTTCGTTCAAGTTCTGTTTAGGTTACCACTAGCTGTGTGAACTTAGATGCCAAATCACAACTTCCTTAAAGCTCACTTTCTTTGTCTATAAAAGCTGCTATCATAAATTCTTTCCCTACCTTGTATTTCTTACTTCTCCTTTCAAAGCCATCCATTCCTTTATACTCTATTCTCTGCTTTTAATAAGAAAGCACAAATATTAGATCTAAAAGGTCTTGTAAGGGGGGAGGGAAGAGGGAGATAGGAGAATCAAAACGGACACACAAAAGTCACATGGAAACTAGTACGGTGAGAAGCAAAACTTATGAGTAAGCAGAATAAACCTGTCTGCAGAAAGGAGATTGAGGAAGGGGGTAAGAAGGAATAGAATATGTGACTTGAGTTCCTGGCTTTGTAGTTCCTAATTCCATTCTGAGTAAGGTTTAGTTGTATGTTCCCGCTATGGATGTCTGATATCCATGAAACTGCCTGTTAAGTCTTTATAATATCCACAACCTTTTAAAATTTAATCTCATGAAGTGGGTTTCTATTTCTGCTATCTATTCATTTATAAATTACACTTCTCAAAGACTTGTGTGGATTAAATAAAGCATTACACAAAAGATAATAATACAATCCGTTTTCCTCATAAGGCTAACATAAAAATTAACTAAAATAATGTACACGAAAATATTTTTGAAATTGTTCAACTTTACAAATGTAAAATGTTAATAAACTAAGAAATAAAATTTTAATTTGGGGATTTTAAATATTATGACTATTCTTAAATAAGAATTTGCAATTGGGCAAATGGAATAAATAAAAATTAGGAACCCATTTTGAGTGGCAGAAACCCGAAAATCTTTCTCAATAGTTAACTAGTGACAGCTTAGACTATTTGGAATCTGATGTCTACAACATAATTTCACATACTTTAAATTCGTAACAGCAGGCACAAAAAATTAAAAAGAGACTGGCAGATTTTTCAGCATATGATCATAACAGATTTGGTACCAGGAGAGAACTATTGCAGACTGTGACTTATGAATGTTTTTAATCTGAATATTGCAGAACAGCTCATACTGGGGCCAAATTTCAGTCAAAATAACATGTTCCTGGACTCCATGGATACATTTTCAACACACAAGTTTTGCAACCAATTTTGACAAATGAAGAACTCCCTTTTCAATGGCAGCAGATATGCATTTGGGGTAAATCAACATAACTGGATTTATGGGACCTTAATATTCATGTTTCATAACTACCTTTGAAATTATAGCTACATAAAATCAGGCAGGTGGGAGATAAGAGGAATATATTTAAACAGTGTACAGGGCAATAATGACTGAATATTAAAACATGATGTAGCAACTTTGAATTTTTAAAAAGCCTTCTTAAATAAGGAAGTACAATGACTCTGTTTTAGTTACTGGTTCCCCTTTTCTAATAGTCCACTCTACTTTTTAGGCTTCAGCTTGGTTCCACTATTGCAAGCTGTCACTTTTGACTAGAGATGGAATAAGGCCAAGCACTACACAATAGTAGCTTCCTGCTCTGGCCTCATCTTTTAGACCACCCCCAGGCCAAGGCCTCCCCACAGATGCTGATCCTACCAAGCCAATAATCCACGAGCAGTCAGTTCACAGTTATGGCTATGATCCTCTGTTTTTTATACTCCTGGCAGTCACTCTTCAACCTCACATTTCTCATTTTTAATGACTTTACGACAGTAAGGCACCTCTAAACTTCAATCAAATGCTAATTATGAAGGCAAAGGAAAAGAGAGATGCATATAAAAACGCAGGGATTAAGTGAGAAATGTGCCCAAATTCTGTCAAAATATAATTCAGAAACAGATATACAAAAGCACAGGATAGAAAGCTCTCATTAAGCACTATTAATCCAAACAATCCTGTTAGTACAATTTTACATAATTAAGATTTGCACCGACACCGCCTAACTCAATATACTTCTGAGATAAGCCTAGATTTAGGTTCCATGTGTCTTATCCCTGAGACTAAAGTAGGAATTTAACACAAGTAAGTTAACATTGCTCAGAAATGGTTGTTTTTTCCACCTTGAGCAAGTTCACAGAATTATGGCCCTAAGTGTTCTGAAATCCTCTGAAAGGAGCTTCAAAGGTCATTCAGTTCTATTCTTATTCAATGCTTAGGGGACTTTCAAACTGGCAGCACTCATCCAACATGGCCTTATTAGCCCAAAGCCAAACCAACCAAACACAAACAAAGCAAACAAACAAAAAATTCCCAGTACCCCAAACAATTCTGTTACTTGATTATCACACTTATAACTATCAGCAGCAAATGGAACTTGTGCTTTTCCCTGTGGAAAAAAAGGTGTTTTGTGGAAGATATTACCACAATAGGGTTCTGAATCTTTTACAATGTCATTTTCTTAACATAATAGTTTAAGAAGTCACCAAGGAATCTTATCTAAATACACTTCTTAAACAGGGGAGAGAGAAGAAGGAACACTACTATGAAGACTTGTTCTGTTTTACATTGACCATACCTTGAATTGACAGTGATGAAGTTTATCTAGCACCAGATGCAGAAAGAACAGTAAGGGTTCCAGAGACAAGACAGATTGTTAAAAGGAAGAGGCCCAGTGATGGCAGAGTAATGTTCAATGGTTGCAGCTTATAATACAAAAGGAGTTTAAATTAATAATATCTTTAATATATCATTTTATTTATTCTTCATAACAACTCTGAGGAAGATAGTATGGTTATCTTACATATGAGGAAACCATTTATTTAGAATGCTTTAAGCTTTCCCAGTGTCACAAACTAACAAAAAAGCTAGAATTTTAAACCATGTCTGCATGAATTGGCTTCAAAATTCACACTCTTAAAAATTATGCTAGACTGATGATTCTCTAGGACAGAAGACTAGTGAAGACCCAATCAATTAGCTGCTTCTGCTATATATTACAAAACAGATGCCACTGTTATACAGAAAATTGTTACTCTCTTACTTCAAAACTTCCAATGATTCATATGGCCTACAAGATAAAAGCCATTTAGTAACTGCACTTAGCAATCATTTCCCTTTTTTATCTGACCCCAGAATACTTACTTACCTAGTAAGTATTACCCTAGTAGTAAGGTATGTCTACTACTCAAAATCCAACTCTGTTCTCTAGCTAGGCTGACATTCTACTTTCCCCTAAATGTACTGATCACTCATCACTCATCACGTGGTCTCTCCTGTCAAATGTCTGCCTTAGCTTCCTCATCTTTCACTTCCATTTCCATTCAAATTTTACCTTGCTCATCAGATTTCTTTAACCACTTCAACCTTTACCAACCTCTTTCTTTGTATTCTTGAAGCCTCCACTATGTATTTCATGACTACTTAAATAAAAATATTCAAGGAAACTGCTTTTATACAAGTTCTTGTCATGGATTATAATAAACTCCTTAAAAAAAAAAAAGACATCAACTTTTAAAAACCATTAAGCAACTAGCAGGATGTTGTGAATGGGAAAACCACAGAATTTAAATAACTGTTAAATGAATAGTCAGTTGGGATGTTTCCAAGGCCAGACATTAAAACATTTTAAAGGTAAGTCTAAGGGAAGTAGAACCTAAGCATAACATTTCCATTTAAAGACTTCCTTTTTCAGGGGAGAATCTAGTGAGTCAACAGTGGAACACCAAGAGCTATAACTCCTTCTCTGCCGTGGGTGTTACTCTTGTCACAACTACAATGCAGATACTCTCATTTATGGCCATATGGGGGTACAGGTGTGTTCCACGCCCATGTCCTACTAAAAGATGTGCTTTCAGTGTTTCTTATGAATTCCTACCATGCATCTCTCTTAATATCAAATTTAACCATCATTGCAAAAACAAGAAAACTAATTTTTATATTAAAAAAAAACCCAGCAAGTTTGCTGGGTAGTTTCTGGAAGTCTATTTTATTTTTCGTAAAATTAATGGCAGAGTAGCAATCTGATACCAGAAAGAAAGGAAAACACATCAGAGGAATTCTGGGACAGAAACGTTTACATAACTATACAATAAATCCTGGACCAGGTCAAATCTCCATTTCCTCTATAGGAATTTTATAGTTTTAAAATGCTCTGAAGTGATATATCTGTTACTACGAACTGAAGTAAGAGTAAAGAAAGCCTTTTTTTCTACCCACCAAAATAATGCTAACACAAAGTTCTGTTTGTTTCCTTCTGTAAACTATTAGCAGTATCATCTTACTACCCTAGGAAATAAATGTGCTTTTAAGACAAATTACTACCAACAAGATTTTTAAACTTTTGTCAATGGCTCACGTATGTCAAATCAAAACCAAACATTTGGCTAGTAACAAACAAACAACCAGTTAACTGTTTACCTAGGCTGACTGAGGGCTATATTCCATCTCACATTATCTCACCTTTGTTGTGAAGGAATTCCAAACTCCATAGGATAATAATAAAAAATTAAAAGGAAAAAATACACTATCTCTGCTATACTCCACTCCATAAACTACTGGTAACTTATCCTAGGCAATCAACTGAACTATTTTTAGTCAACCAGATGTGTTAAGCAACAACTATCTTAGGAATATTCTGAAATCAAAGCCAATAGGTTTATATAATCAATGAGGGAAAAACTGTGGATCAAAATGAATTCTAACTGGGAAATGAACTTTCTCACTGAAGGACTACAGAATGATGAGATATGCAGATCTAATAACAGTGCAGACACATGCATTAACTAAATAATGTAAGACTCTTCTCTGTTCAACTCTTTAGGCAATATTTAGTACAGGCAATAAGAAAATACTAAGATTTGCTCCACCCATTCTTTTTCCTTCAATCAGTAATTCATAGTATGATAGCATTATATCTAATGTTTAGTAAGGCAGTTCAATTCCTATATACTATAATGATACTCTGTAGTATTAACAGTCTGTCTTATCTCCAAACTATAACTATCAGCTAATTATAACACAGAACTTCAGGTCTTAGATGATTCCACCTTATTCTAGTGAAAATGTCTCACTAAAATGAATTTTTAAAACACAATAAGATAAAGTATAATTTTAAATAGGCATATTCTGCCTCAAATCTCTAATAGTTTTAAACTAGTGCCCTTTGTACTATGCCTTTATTACCTTTAACAGCAAAGAGGCCCTAACCAGTGTGTCTCAGTTGCTCGGGCATGTCCCACAAAGCATAAGGTCGCTGGTTTGATCCCTGGTGAGGGCACACATCCAAGTTGCAGCCAGGTCCTGGTTGGGGCGTGTGCAAGAGGCAACCAATGTTCTCTCACACATCAATGTTTCTCTCCTCTTTCTCCCTCCCTTCCCCTCTCTTTAAGAATAAATAAATAAAATCTTTTAAAAGCAAAGAAGATTGTGATCCCTGGGAAATACTTGACTAATAAAGCAGACTAACTCAAAATAATTGGTTATCAGTCATGTACAATTTCTGTATCCTCTATGAAGCAACCAATCTGAAAACTGTAGGTGTGCATGGCCAGTAGCCAAAATTCAGGACAAAATGATTTCAAAATCATGCTAAAAGTTCATTATGAAACGGTTTCTTATAAGAAATTGATCAAAATGGAAATATTTTTAAAAATTTCTGTCATTGCCCTCCAAAATAAAGCAACAATACTAAAGAAACCATAACTCAAACAACAAGCCCCAAACTATAAAATGCATCTTTAAAAACCAATTATTTGTTTTTTCTTCTCTCTTCCTGGCTAGATAAAAGACAGAATCTGTGGAGTTCTCTCCTACTTCCTCTCTCTTTTCCCTTACCCCTTTACTTCAAAGAAAGTCAACTGTAGCTGGGCTATATCAGAAAATCTAAAGGCAGAAGCAGAACCTAATTTATGTACAAAGGAATGCAAAAAAATAGAAGTAAAAATGCTATGGTATGCTGCTTCAGTTGCTAATATGCACTGACTTTATTGTCTACAAAATGGTGGTTTGGTTTTTCTGTTTATTCAACTTTCTTTCCAAATTACTGAAAACTACAATCTATGATGGTTGCATTGCAAATTCCCCAACTACACATCACCTAAAAAACTGGCTAAATCAACTAACTTAATACATACCATCTGATATTCAATGCATTGAAATCATTCAGAGACATAAGTATAGGACTCAAATCAGTAATCTAAAAGTGAAAATATCTGTTAATTCCGAGTCATCTGTTTCTGAATCATTACTTTAGAGGATATTATCATTCTGATATATTAAAAAATAGAACTGTGCAACTATAAACTAAAGTGAGCATATTTCTACAGAACAAAATGCTGAGAACTCAAGCAGGAAGATGATAGATGGAAATTCCCACTACAAAAACATTTCATTAGATTCACAGCGAAGTATCATTTGTGGGAATTTTTAAACCAATACTTATGTGTGCTTATCACTGTATTCACAAAGGCCATTCCCAAAGAAGACTTTTTCTTCATCACACTTAATAAATTCTATAATGGACAATTAATATCCATATTCAAAAGAAACTGTCTCATGAAGTTTAAAGGAGGAAAACGGAGACCATTTATAAAACTTGTTCAATTTTCTTCAAACCATTCTGATTTACATGGGATTACCCTAAGGTTAACATACGTTGAAACACTATTTACAAAACCTATGCCAGTAACAGCTGCCATGTTTAAGATGCCAAGGAATTTAATGTACTGTTTGGACAACTGGTTAGAGAAAAGCATTCTGGGATAAAGAGACTTTAATTATATTAACTCTAAAATTGTTTCCTTTACCTAGAATGTGTCCATATTTAACAAATTCATTTAACCAAATATTTTTGAAAAACTAGACTGAACCATCTTAGGTCTCTGGAGTAAATTTTCATTCAAAATATTACAGCAGGAAGTCTATTATGTACATAGATTTTTAATCTGATTAAAAATACTAAATATAAAAATTAAAACACACAAAAAGGTCTATTGTAAACTATTACTCCTAAAACTGATAAGAATTATGATCCAACATAAATTAAGTGCTCTTATTCTTTCCAATTTCTAAAAACTGCAAAGTCACATAATTTCTGAAATACAAATGGTTAAAATGTCAAGTGAATCATTTTACCTCTAGAAAATATAGCATCCCTTTTGGGTCATATTTACCTATACTAGCAGAGCAATGTAAGCAGCTAACCAACAAAGATAATCATACAATTCACCAAAACAAATAAGAGTAGCTCTTGTGCCTTTATTTTTAATAAAATGATAACATTATCAGAAGCTAAAACAGTTTAAAAATATTTAAAAACCCCATGAATCTATGAAATGTTAATATTCTTTCATTTATTACAATTTTTAATAAACATGTTGTATAGTATTAGGCCACCTAGCAAAATGGCTGATTTTTAAAGTAATTTCTACATAATGATTTCACTTCTCAAAATCAAATCCAAGCTGATACTTCTGAGAGTGCTTTCTATGGACTCGCCTAGTCTGATTGCCACTAAAAGAAATAAATTATAGTTAAGGCATATGGTAAGCTAAACAGCATTTACAATTAGAAACAAAACAAAACCCAAGGAAAAAGCTGTACCACCTCCACTATTAAATTGGGACTTGCTATGAATTTTTGACTACATGGAAAGAGCAATAGCTAACAGGACAATATGAAGCCATTTAATGAAATAAGAAAAATAATGTAAAAAGACCAAAGCACGTGTATGTAGATGTTAAAATAGGAAGTAACATTTAACTGAGAAGACTATCTCATTTTGGTAGATCTAATAGAAAAGACAAATTAATTAATTCCCTAAGTATTATAGCCCTACACACAATAAATCACTGCTCATTAACTCCAGTGTATGTTCTTCCCATAGAAATGAAACCTCTGTATTTTATTATTGGAAAATAGCAACTATTCTGAAATAAAATGGAACTGACTTTCAGCTCCATTTAAGAAAAAGTCAAACTAGTTCACTTATCCTTTCCTTCAATGCAATTACTATATTATTTTAAACATACAAAAGAAACCTATAAAATATGTAGATTTAATTTATTCTAAAATACAAATATACAAAAACAAACTTATTTGAAAATTTTACCTTTTTGTTAAAAAAATTAACTGATAGAACTTCACTAGAAATTTTCTAAAAACATTTAGCTGATAACTTTCAATGCATTTCTTCATATGATTTAAATCTAAAAGCCCACTAGAAAACGCTTTTCCAATTAAATGTATTTGTATTTTAATTGCAACAATTAGGACCTAAAATTTAGAATCTGAACTATTCAATTAATGATGATCTAAATGAATATAATATGCCCACTTAAAAAGAAAATGAACTACTGATATGTATGCATGTAATAAACACTTATTTCAATTAATTACATTAATTCACCCAATTCTTAACTTTTAGAGCTGGAGACAAAGATAATTTATACTAATATCTAACCAGTTATTTTCTAACAATGAATGTTATTTAAATGGCAAGGACTTTATTTTTGCTTATTTGTGTATTCCCACTGACAGAATGCTGCATGGCTCACAGTAAATTCCCGGTATATATTGGTTGACTGAATAAATGAATCATTTATCCTATAATCAAATTTATTCAATGCACTGAACTGCATTCCCTGCATGCCTCCATGTTAGCTGGAACTGAGCATTTAAAGGAGTTTCTGAATATTAGTGAAGGTTAATGAATAATTAATTTTAAAAAGGAACCCAAAATTTCTTACCTGGTAGGGCTGAAAGGCACTATCTTCAGTTAAAAAATCCAGTTGTTTATCTACAAGGAATTCTACCGCAGTGATAGAACTGGGTATACTTTTTTCAACCAAGGGTTTGAAAATCTGGTGAGAGAAAAAAAAAATTCTAATGGTTATTTATACTTTCTGGGTTTTACTCTAAAATCATGAAGGGTATAAATAAATACAATGTATTACTGTCATTATTATAATGGTTTTAGGGTACCAATTAATAGTAGTGCTCATAATATAATCCAGGGCAATGCTTTTACCCATACAATAGAATTTGTATTTATTAAAAGGAGTAAAGTAGATTTATAAAAGAGGATGAAAAAATTCTAATGTATTAAGCCCCAGTTTATTTTTTAAAGGTTATAATTAAATATACATGTGTATAAAAATGTCTGCTAAGATTAAAGGAGAAACTGCTTCTGAAAAAGTAAACTGGGTAGAACATATTTACCCCAATGCTTTAATTTTTTTTTAAGTAGTAGTTAAAATTTACATATGTAATTTGTTTCTTAGCTCACTCATATCAAGGATTTTTCAATGATCAGGGCGCTTCTGGTCTTTTAACTCCGCCCCATGTAATACCCACCCCTACCCCTGTCCCTACCCAAAGCACAAATAAAAATCCAGCAGCTTCAGTAAGAGCCGCATGGGGGAGGGGAGCAGGAAAAGAAGAGGGATGTAAGTAGTATTACACAAAACCCGTCTTTCAGTAAAGTCTTTCCAGATCTCCACTACTTAAAAAAGAGGGGGTAGGGGGGTCAGAATCCATGTTCATTTGATTATTTTAAAGACTCATCTTTTACATAAAGGATTTCACCGTACCTTGAGGTGGGGGAGGGAGTGAGAAAGGCTGGAGACGAAGAGGAAGGAAATAAAGGTATTATGCATGCATTTTGTTAAATGACTATCACCCTCACTTCCGAAATGGAAGCAGCCTATACAGAAACCAAGTGTCTTTCTTATATTCCTGATACTGTTCTGAAACTAAAAATTAAAACAAAATTCCACCATCTTACAAACAGTTCCTTTACTATAAAAAAGAATCTTAAGTTTAAAAAATGGAATTAACCAACTCAATTTTTTAATTACTTGTATGAAATGAAGAAATTCTTGCTACAAGGTTAACTTATGTGACCAAAGCACAGACAGTAAAAATCCCCAGGAGATCCAAAGGCCGTTGTTTCCCCCTTCTTTTATTATGTCTTAAATCTAACGTCTTGCTAATTGGAATAAATACTCTGAGGAAAAACTTTTTAAGATAGTTCGTAGTGGCTTTTAAGGAGTTAATTTCTATATTTATGAAATTCCTTTAAAAAGCTTTCGATTCGATTCACTGAGGAGTCTAACAAACATGTATGCTAAAACCAAAATAAGCATGTAAAGCACGCCTTATTTCTACACTATCCACACTGTCAACTTATAAGTAATATCCTCTTTCCTAAATTAAAACATGAAATAATTCTTACATTCCCACTTAAATGTTCAGTATATATGATTAAAAAAATCGAATCACACTAAGATCCTCCCTCTCCTGTCCTGGTGCTAACCTTTTAAGTTAATTGTGCTACGCATGCAGCAAAAGTTTTTTTATTTAGGCTAGAAATTCCACTTTCAGAACAAGTAGTCCCGCATTATGTGTTACTACTGTTGCCATGTAACATTTTCATTTACCAAGACTAAATTCCTAAAATTATCATTTCATAAAGTCCTATTCATAATTTTTCCTAAGAAGTGACTCAAGTTTTTAAGTAATCCAAGAGCTCTTATTTCATTTAGACTCTAAAATGTCTACCACTTTGTGACACTGACATGAAATACGTAACATTATTGTATTTTGTGTTTAGTTTTTAGTCAACTAGAAAACATTGGAATCTCTTCTGCAAAACTTTTAATCTTTGAACTTTATCAAATGCTCTATTTCTTTTCAAATAGTACCATGTCAGGTCAACTCATGAAGGTTAACAAAAAGGTCCACAAAAGGTATTATCTAAATGACTAAAAGATACAATTCAATTAAGAAGCATTTGAAAAAAAAAGTAAACTCCTTCTGAGTGACTCTTTCTTACGCAAATAATACAGGTGTTTTGCATTTCCTATGAGACCTGGTCATTTTATAATATGAAAAACATTCTTGTATAGAGAATCTCTCAGAACTCTGCTTTTTAAGGTAGGTCAAGAATTTTGAACAGGCCAACTTATAATTTAAATCACTGAGTTACAAAAAAATAAAGTTTAGTTTCTAGGCCAAAATTAAAACAAACTTCTCACTATAAGGCAGAACATAGTTACCAGAAAGGTTAAAAATCCAGTTTTATAATGTTCTATTAACGATAACAAGAATACTTAACAATCATGTAGCTAATGGAGGTCAAAAGTATGCCATGCTTCTTAAATAGAAAATAAGGCCACAGCTTGCACATTTTAAATGTGCAATTATATTTAAACTACAAATATGTTCCCACCAAGGTCATTCAATGTTTTTATAGTACTTGTTAAAGATATACTTCAAAACAAATTAAATGAGAAACCCTGAAATTGTATGACTGGTTCCTACTTCATGAAAAAAATTGCAATTTTTCAAACATTCTAAAAATATTATTAACTTAAAAATGAAACAACTGTTTAAAAGCAAATGCATCCTACACCTTTTATGAGTCTGTGCTAAATATTTCAATGGTATAGGTGACTGGAATGTAAAGAAACTAGAACTCATGCATAACCAAGTAACTGAAGACTGTAAAGATATATCTTCTATGAGGAACTTCCATAGCCCAAGGAGAAGCAATGAGTTACCATCCGATGAAAGTCACAGTAGAATATGACCTTAATAAAAAAACCCAAAAAACCAAACCCCTGTATTTCCAACTGATTAAAGCCTTTCAAAATCCAAATGGAAATGATTAAATTTATAATTATTTAATAATATTCATGGTTGAAACAATACTTTTCAATTTTATCACTGAATTAAAGAGTTCTTGTAAGGTCCTCTGTCGGTGTTAACCATATTTTAAAAATAGTCTACGGCCAAAATAAATAACTTAGTTGAGAGCCTGCATTTTTGGTAGGGCCTACCACACTATAGGAAGAATGCTTAGAACAACTGTATCCTGTTTGGGGCTCCATGCTACACCACATTCCATTAACATGAGGAAGAGGCAAAGAGATGAGCCCTCCTCAAAAAAACATTTTTAAAATAAATCAGCTACAGCTCTCCATCATAACTCAGCTACTCAAACAAACCATGTTAAAGCTCACCACTTAACATTTAACTGGAAAACCATGGAGTTTATGTCTGCAGTCTGAGTTTCTAACAATCTCCGGTTAACATTTAACAATTTATTTTCCAAGTAAAAAACATGAGCTCATTAACTACAAAAATCTGGTATAAATCTTACTAAAGGAAAATTCTGAAGCAGAAAACAATCTAAGTAACATTTTAGAAGTTTAAAAAAAAAAAGCGGAACTGGAGTGACTTGAAAGAACAAAGTCCAAATTCCCACCCAAGCAGGTCTATTGAAAAACACGATACTGTTAGCAAACAAGTTGGGGGTGGGAATACACCACACAAAAAACCCCTTTGGAAACACCCCCCACTTACTTAAAACACTGTATTCTAAAAACTCTAATTTAAAATATTTTTCTGTAAACAATTATACTTTATTTCTTAAAATAATCTTTTCACAGTGTTATGAAATTACCCATACAATAAACCTTTCTTAAACAAATTGAGTAGTTGAAAATTCTTAAAACTAAGAACAGTAAGACTAGATCGATAAAAGGCAGTGACCTTAATTCCTAAGACTGAGAAGCAAAACCAAATGTAAATTAAGACAAAAGAAAAAGGAAGCAGAAAAATACAAACCGTACTTTGTTCTTGAGAATTTTAAAGTATCTTTAAATCTCAGAAATCCACGACCTGGCTTTAAAGGTCAAGAAGTACTGCTGACATTTCCATTTTGTTCTTGAGCAGTATTTTTAATCTATCCTAAATACTATTTAAGTCTTCAAAAATCACAGGCAAATGGCTCTCAAACCAAGCATTTCTGAGATCACTTGCAGCGTCGTCATTGTATAGGAAGAAAAGCCAAGACCACAAAACGAAGCAGAGGCTGTAACCTAACAAGTCTCCGACGAGCAAATGACGATTTTCTGTCTGCTCTGGCTCAACCCTGGCAGTGATGAGGATTACAACTCGCTCTTTGTCATCAGCAGTGTGGTGTTAAAAGACCAAGAAATCCTGCAGCTGAAGCACTACTGCATCCTCCGATCTGGGTCAGGATAATTTCTCTTGAGGTCGCTTACATAACCAGTAAGATACTCCAAATAGAGAGAACAGCCATCCATCAGCTAGAGAAAGCCTTTCCCACTGTACTCTGCGTGGAAACAAACTGCAGTAGCTTCCAACAGCGCAGACACCCAAATGAGAACGACTACTTGGCTTAGGGCACACTGAGAGAAGGGAAGAGGCGGTGCTCTGTAAACTGTAACTAATCCCCGTCACAGGTGCTGATGGAGTCACTTCCAGCACGAGTCACATTACTGGTGATTACTCATTTGGCTGCGGCCATAGAGACTGGCTCATAATTTTAACAACAGACAAAGACAGACTAGTGGCTAGACTGAAAGCTCAAGTTTACTGTCTCCTTAATAAAGCAGATGCAAATATCAAGTTTTTGCTTTCCAGATTTAATTAACAAGGTGAGAAAGTGCAGAAAAACAAGTACTACATAAATATCTCTCAAGTTGGCAAAAATGAAACATAACTTTAAATCATCAAAAATACTTTCAGTGTTCTCAAGGGTTTATTCTTAGTATAATCATGTCTCCTTAAAAATATACTGATATAAACAACTTCAGGAAAAAAGTCATTTTGGGGACCAACAGTCTAAGTGAAAGCAAATGGTAAAACCAACAATCTCAGAGGAACTTTACTAAAAACAAAAACAAATTGATAATAATTTGGGCAGATTTAGAAAGATACTGAAACATTTTCATTCTTTTTAAAAACAATTTAATATAATTTGGAGTTATAAAAGCCTACAATTTGAAAGCATAAAATATATATTTCTGATGGGTCATCTAAAATGTGCTCTTCTTTCTAAACTGGTGTTATATTGCCCAGTATGGTAGCCACTAGCCACACACAGCTACTGAGCACAAGAAATATGATTAATCTAAAATAAGATGCTTGCTGTATGTATAATACATACACTAAATATGAAAAAGATATTTGCAAGTGCAAAAAAAAACATTTGTTTTTAAATAATGTATGTGAATGGTTTTATAAATTTGACCCAATGTAGGTATCTCAATTTCAGTAACTTTAAAAATTTGCATTGATTTTTTTTACACCACACAGGCAACCAATTAAGTCATGTTAACAGCAAAACTTCCAGCTACCAGCCCTGTCAGTTTCATTTTAAAGAAAAACATCATCATGTTAACTACTGAAATGAAGGCATTTTCAATTTAGTATACTCATATATTGAACTCGGACTTATACAAATCGAGATCAATCCTTTTTTTGTTATACAAATGAAAGATATGGGTAATGATTATTTTAAGAATATCAGTAATAATATATAGCTCTAGAATTCTGATGGTGTATTTCTACTCTGATTCTGTATTCTAAGATACAGGATTTCAGAACAAAGTATTTTTTTAAGTAACGAGTCAAGTAAATACTAAATCATACACAACAACCAAAGGAGTCATTCATAATTAAATCACTTAAGACATGACTATAAAATATATACTGAGATAAAAGAATTTGCAATGTCATATAAATTACCGAAACAACAACAGTAGGATAAATATGGTAGTCTTATTCTGAGCCCCAAACAACAAAAAAACATAAAGTGATGCAGGTTATTATGTTATAAACTTTTAAATTTTAAATACATTATACAACATTTCTACCATTTATTGTATATTAGAAGTGAGTTCAAGGTTTCTTAGGATTCATCTTACAATCTCACATAAATTCAGGTTTGGTTATATATTATATAAATTTAAAAATAGCTGTCTTGTTTCCTCAAGTACTATCAGTTCCCTACAGAATCAAATAGCACGTAGAGCTACAGTTAGCCACAATAACTGCCACAATATTTATATATTCCTAATGACACAGAATATAATAATTTTTATAAGATCAAAATAAACATCAATACAGAAAAAGTTATTTTAATTTCATACTACATCAGGGCTGGATTAAAATGAGATGCTTCTCCACTACTATAAAGGAGTAACAGTCAATTCTTAATGCAATTGAGTGCGCACAAAGGTACAACTACTTGAAAATCACAAATATCATTTTAATATTTGTTTAATTTGACATATTCTTATGAACACATAATTGTGAGTCTGTCCTTGTACTCGTACTCTGGTAAATTTCTAACACAAACAAAAATAGTGAACTAACAATATAGAGAACCCACTTGGTAGTAAGCATTAAGTTGCTCAGCTTTTACATCAAGTCCCTTAATTATCTACTGTTCTCACAATTCATTAGCTGTGACAGATAACACCTTTCAAACAATAAAAAGCACCAATTTGAGGAGAGTAGCATTTCAGTCCTTTAAACTGGTTGTCTTTATGGCTTACATGTATGTTCCTTAATGGATTAAGGAAGAAAGTTGAAGAGCTATTGTTAATTTTTCTTTCCTTTCCTTTTTTCTTCTTTAGTTGGGGGAGGGGGAACAGAAGGTCTTTTCTGGCAGCTAAACCAGGCTAGAGGAAGAGGAAACTACTCTAGTTACTGCCCAGAAATACACATCTCTGACTTCCTTCCTTTTTAGCTGGTTTCTAGGTTACAAGCTGAATAAATCAACAGAGGTGAGAAAGTAAACAGAGTCTAAAGGGAAGGCAACATTGTATGACTATCTGAAGAAAATCTGTTTCTTCCAATAATGTAAGAACCTTATAAGTGCAATGAAGAGTTCAAATAAATGACCATTTTGGCTTCACTTATCAGGGACCATAAAAGAAACAAATTCCTCATCTTTATAGATATAGAAGCCTAAACAAACAAGTGGATTTTTCTAAACATATAGACTTTATAAAAAATCATAAACCTCTAATGTCAGTGGCCTAGCACTGTAAATATTCATTTGTTCATTCATTCGACAGAGGGAAAGGGAGGGAGAAAAATATGGATGTGAGAGAGAAACATTGATCTGCTGCCCCTTGTACATGCCCCAAATGGGGGGATGAACCCGAAAGGTAAGTATGTGCCCTGACCAGGAATTAAATCTTCGACCTTTCAGATTTCAGGATGACTCGCAACCAACTGAGCCACTCTACTCAGGGCAACTGTAAATATTTTTTTAGATATAAGGGTAGGAAAGAAAATGAACAATAGTAGTTAAGAGGATTCAATTTGATATTGTCTCATAGGAAGGCTAACTAGATTCAAGAAAATATTTTTCAATATGCCCTACTGTACTAGAAATCTATGAAAATATGTAATGAAACATGTATCTCTTGAATTATGGTAATATCCACAGGAATAACTTCTTCACGTTAATGAATCCAAGAAGATATTCCAGGTACTGCCAAGGTTGTGTAGCAGTTTCTTATCTTCTATAGACTGTAAGTTTTAGGAAGGTTTCCACATGACATAAATCTAATTTTACTGACTTTTAAAACTCTACCTCCCTACAGCATGAAGCACATTCATTCCACCAATATGTATGGGATATCTTTTATATAGTAAAGCAATATTCTTGACCCTGAGGACACCACTGTGAAAAAGATAACCAAATTCCTACCGTGGCACACTTTACAGACTTTTAGAAGGAAACAGACATTTACAGAAAAATCTCAGAAATAAAATATTACAACTCTGTTAGGAACTCAATTAATAGTTGGAGAACTAGAATTCCTTTTCTTTCTCCACTGTATCCTTGATAGATGTCACAGTCGTCAGAGAAGGGAAGTACAAATGAATGTCCATTTTTTAACTTTGCAGATATCATCTCACTGATTTTAATGACATATAGTTTAACCAAAAAAAAAAAAAAATCATTGTTGAGAATACTAAAGCAACATAATATTCTATGCAAATAGTCTCTGTATTTTTCAGTAAGCATTATGGCTGAGTTCAGCCCTTTTCATTCTAGACTTTCTGAACACTAATGCAGCATGTTTCTAACTCTAGAATAGTTGCCTGAGTTTGTCATCTCTATCACTTCACTTTCCCAATCTCTCTGATTAGTCCTCTTCCCTCCGAATAGTACTAGGTTCACTTACTTTATAACTTTCCAGGTGTGTGGTATTGAGATAACCATTTTTTCAGTGCACAAATAAATTAATAATTAAAACCTATATTTTAGACCCAAAATTTAACATTCTTCTAAACTGTATTTTATACTGTTACTAGGACATAGTCATATTTATATCCCGTCACCACATAAAACCAAATATCACTAGAATTAAATGCTTAACCTACTATGTAAGTTATTTACTTCTTTCAAAACCACTAGAAGTACTATTACTACTTCAGAAGTAGATACCTCAAAATCATTAATATAGTAATCATGCTTAATGATTTACTTTCCCTTGCTCATATACGGTATACTGAATATTTTATTATTTTCCTTTAAACTTCTTTTAATAATGTGTACTTTTTCTATAAATTACTCTATAACTTTCATATAATTTTGATAAAACATCCAAAAAAGATTTTGGATCTAGATAAATCAATTTTATTTGTTTTACTTTTTAAAAATGTATTTTATTGATTATGCTCTTAGAGTTGTCCCATTTTTTTTCTCCCCTTTATTCCCCTCTGCCAAGCATCCCCCCTCCCACAAGCATTCACCCCTAGGCTTGGTTTATATCCATGGGTCATATATATAGTTCTTTGGCTTCCCCATTTCCTACTATTTCTAGCTTCCCCCATCCATTCTGAAGACACCAATGATGCTTCTCATTCCCTATTCCTTTTGCCCCCATTCTCCCCCTCCCCTACCTTACTGATAACCCTCCATGTGATCTCCATTTCTGTGATTCTGTTCCTGTTCTAGTCGTTTGCTTAGTTGTTTTATCTTTTTTAGGTTCAGTTGTTGATAGTTGTGTTTGTTGTCATTTTAACTGTTCATAGTTTTGATCTTCTTTTTCTTAGATAAGTTATTATATGAAATGTTAAAGGACATGATATGAAAATGAAATGTTAAAGGATATGAAATGTTAAATGTCCTTTAACATTTCATATAATAAGGGCTTGGTGATGATGAACTGCTTTAACTTGACCTTATCTGGGAAGAACTTTACCTACCCTAAATGATAGCTTTGTGGCATACAGTAATCTTGGATGCAGGTTGCTGAGTGTAGCCTTTCATGACTTTGAATATTTCTTTCCAGTAAGAAATAAGGTTTCCAGTAAGGTTTCTTTTGAGAAATCAGCTGATAGTCTTATGGGAACTCCTTTGTAGGTAACTGTCTCCTTTTCTCTTGCTGCTTTTAAGATTCTCTCCTTCTCTTTAACCTTCAGTAATGTAATTATGATGTGCCTTGTTGTATGTTTCCTTGGGTCCAACTTCTTCGGGACTCCCTGAAGCCTATTTCCTTCACAAGATTAGGGAAGTGTTCCTTCGTTATTTGTTCAAGTCTTCAATTTCTTGCTCTTCCTCCTCTTCTTCTGGCACCTCTATGATTTGGATGTTGGAATGTTTAAAGTTGTCCCAGAGATTCCTAAGCCTCTCCTCATTTTATTGAATTGTTGTTTCTTCATTCTGTTCTGCTTGAATGTTTGTTTCTCCCTTCAGTTCCAAATTGTTGAGTTCCCATTTCCTTCCCTTCACTGTTGGTTCCCTGTATATTTTTCTTCACTGCACTTTGCATAGCCTTCATTCTTCCTCTATTTTGTGACCATACTCAATCATTTCTGTGAGCATCCTGATTACCAGTGTTTTGAACTCTGCATCTGATAGGTTGGATATCTCCTGTCGCTTAGTTCTTTTTCTGGTGTTTTGATCTGTTCTTTCATTTGGGCCACACTTCTTTGTCTTGGCATACCTGCTACATTGTCAGGGGTAAAGCCTTAAGTGTTCACCAAGGTGGGGGTAACCTACTTCACAGCATTGTGGCACTGTCTGTGGGGAAGGGGTCGGAGAGGGAACAATGTTGCTTGCTTGGGTCTTGCTCTGCTTTCAGTTACTTCCCTCACTACCCACAAGCAAATTGGGCCCTTCTGGCGCTGATTCCGGGTGGGTGGACTTATGTATGTTCTACAACCCCATAGGTCTCTCCAACAAACTCTTCTGTGAGGTTGGGAGTTTCTCCTGCCACCACAACCCCACAGATTTTTACAGCCAGAGATTTTGAGGCTCTAGTTTCCCATCCTGGAATCCTGTGCTATGCTGTCAGTCTCGCTCCCCAGTTGTTCCTCTCAGCTTATCCACATGCAAATGTGGACCACCCAGTCCACCAGCCAACACCTTGCCTGGCCTGATCTGCTGTCTTGCTGTACGATCACTCCACCTGGATGTCTGTCTTCACCCCTCCTACCAGTCTGAATAAATGTTTCTTTTCCAACTTGCTGGTTGGTATGGAAGTCTAATAGACTTCCACACAGTTCACTTTTCTGGCAGTTTTGGTTCTTTTTTGTTTTTAAATTTGTTTTTGTCATCCTTTTGGTTGTACGAGGAAGCATGGCTTGTCTACCTATGCCTCCATCGTGGCCAGAGTCCACCCAATTTTTTAAATTTATCTATCTTTTTAAAAGAAATTTAAATTCTTCATTCTGTTCTGCTTTAAAGAAATTTTTAAAAAGATCTTGTTTATTTATTTTTAGAGTGACAGGAAACAGGCAGAAAGAGAGGATGAGAAACATGGAAGTGAGACAGAAACACTGACTGGTTGCCTATGAGCAAGCCCCTATGCACCCCTGGTACACACCCCTATGAGGGACCAAAGCCAGACATGTGCTCTCACCAAGAATCAAACTGGTACCCTTTCACTTTGTGGAACAGCACCCACCCAACCGAGTCATACTAGTCAGGGCTAAAAAAATCAATTTTATGAAAAAGCTAATACAGGAAAGGGAGGAGAGAGGGGGCAACAAACCAATTACAGGGAACTAGCCCTAACAAACAATACAACATATTTCGAAGTTCCAATTACCATCAACATTGTGATTTTGAAGTATGAATTAACAGTCATCAATGAAAAAAAGTTTAGAAAGTCCCAAAATAGCATCACATGAGTATGCGAATATAGTGCAAGATAGAGAATATTTCCAAAGTAGAGGAATAAAAAGAGGAAAAAATTAAAAAAAAAAAAAAAGAAAAACAGGGTGTTAAAAATGGAACTTTAGGAATCAGTAGTCTCACTTTTATAGATGAGTGTATGACCACTCAGAGATTGTGATTTTTGTCAAAATCTTTTGTTTATAGAAGCCCTGGCAATAGATACAACCTGGATTTCCTAATTCATAGTTGAGTGATTTTTACGTTGTAAGATGGTGTGAAAAAAACTATATTGGTTTCATGCTTGTTGGCATGAGGTGACAAAGAGCAAAGTGTTCTGCCATCTGCTGAATAAAACTTTAAACTTTGAACTTAAAATGGAAGAAAATGAAACCAGTCTAGAAGAAACTGAAAAATCATATATTAAAGAAGAAAACAGGCAGAATATAAAACATTTATTTATTTTAATACGCATTAATGACAGTTATATCACTTTTCAGAAAGAAGAAATAAGCAAGGTTAGGAAATCAACTTAAATAAAGGGGTTTTTAAAGCTATGTTCAGAAAAAGGTATGTTCAGAATAACTAATAAAAATAATAATACTTAGATGATAAAACACTAATAGTTAAAAGTAAAGTTTAATTTCCTATTTTGTTAGTTATTTCTCTCAAATGTAAACTAAAGATTATAAATAAACTAAACCATAAAGGACAGGCAGAGAATTCTTTTTGTTTTAAAAAACAGAATTAATTTTTCTTACAAGTAACACAATTGCATTAAAGATAACTTGGAAAACAAAACAAATAAGTGAAAAGGATCCCAAAGTTTTCACCAAGAAGTCAACCAGTTAAGCACGTAATTGCACTTTCAGCCTTTTTTTCTCAATCATATTCGTTATTAAGTTTCCAGATACTTCCAACTTATAAGTTGCTGGTTTTACTTAGTACTCTTTTTTCATGTTATTACATTGCCATCATTTTAAACAGCTTCCTAATAAATACTTAATCAAGGAAATGTACATTAAGTTTTATTACATATTTTCCTAGTGTTAAATATTTAAGGCCCTTTTCACTTTCCTAATGTTACAAAAAACAGTAATAAAGTCTCCATGCTTTTATTAAACTAAGAAATTAATGCAAGTTTAGATGGTTTAAATAAGTTACATGTTAGAGTATTAAAGTGATATAAACTCACAGCCATGACTATTAGTCTGTGAAAAAAAACCATCATTAACAAGATATTAGAGATGGGCATCCATTAACATTTATAGAGGAGAAAAGGGGCAAGTCACAAACTACATGCTAGTAAACGTGAGTTCCAACAAAATATGAAATAGATGATTGGAATGATGGAAAAGAAACATCCCCACAAAAACCAGTGATTAGTAAGGGCTGAAAACAGGATAGGACAAAGTAGGTTTACAGTTGTTCGTATGGAAAATAATACAGTAATTAATAAATAATAATATAATAAATTGTGTTTTGTGTACTCACAACTGTAAACCTACTTTTGCTTCACCCTGTATATTTGTTGAAAGTAATTTGTCTTTTAATAAATATAAAGGTTACTTTGTGGACCTAAGATGGTGGTGTAATAGGTGGAAGTTACACTCACTTTCTCTAAGGATTGAATCTGAATTTCAACTAAACTGTAGAACTAACCTGAATAACCAAGTGGAATGGCTGGCCCTACAACTGTGTGCAGCAGGTGAGAATCCAGAATAATATATTAGTTGCAAAGGCTCCCCCTTGGAGTGGGGTCTCAAACCCCACAGCCTGGACAACCAGGGCCAGGAAAAGGAGCCCAGATAACATCTGTCTATAAAAATCAGCAGGAATTCCATCCCCCAGTGTGAGTCCTGAGCCTCTAAAAAATACAGATGCCCTCTTAAAGAGCCAACACGCAAAATCTCATTCATGGCTACTCACCCTGAGCACTGGCAGAGAGACGGTGATTCAGAGCAGAATGGGGTCATACAAGGAAAGACTGGGTTGTTTAGCTTTAGAGGAAGGGCTGGAGGGACAGCTGCCAATGTCATTATGTGCTGAGTTCCCCACCACACCGCACAGAGACTTCAACTTTCCTTGTCAAGCACTCCCTCTTCATACACATGACATCCGTCTGGCAAGACATACTAGCTCCACCCTCCTGACTGCCTGTGGTCCCATTCTGCAGGGTAATCAGCTAGGTGAAGCCAGCCTGGTTCTGCAGTACAGTGTCTCCTGGAAAGCTTCTGATGAGGTTTATGCACTCACTGGATGTAAGACGCACAGGAAGATACTGAGTTGTGTGGTTGTGAAATGAAGGCCACTTTTCCAATGAGACCTACCAGCACCACCACTCCTGTGCAGAGCTCTCCCTCCACACAAACAAATCTTAATTTGTTTTAGCCTGATGAACTAACTCTACTGGCCTTCACCCTGACAACCCCCTAAGACTCCAACCCACTACAAAGGTCTGCAGGCCCAGAAAGGTGGCATCTGGCTTTGGTATACCCTGAGACTATTGCTGAGTGGCTTCAGACTCAGCATTGATGCTGAGTTTGACTCTGTATTAATCTGGTGACCACCACTGTCCCTACTTCAAAAAACTCACGTACTGTCAGAGGCTCATTCAGTGACTGAGTCTAACAAGCAGCTGACAAGTGAAGGCACATCATGGAAGCCTTGGGCCTTCTGCTGACCCGTCCCTAGCTTGGTACTGGTGGAAGCTGGCCTCGTTACATAGCTTGACCCCTCCTATAGTGCACCCATGCCCAGTACAGGCAGCTACCAACTATGGATGGTTTTGTAGTTCGTACCTAAAAGATAGCCAAGGGTTGATTACAGGCAATGTCTGACAGTGACATGCACCAGAGACCCACCCAAAAGGCCTCAAAACCAAATACCTGGTGGCAAGCTTTAGACCACATCAGACCATAGCCTAATTAGCTCCACAAGTGACAACCCCAAAAAGAGATCTCTATAAGCACCAGAACCTGCTGGGGTGAATTCTGATTCATGGGGTTGGCCAACAGACAGAAGTTCATACACTGTGGTCTGGGTAAATCCTCACAGTCAGCCGCCAGTCTGAGGGACAACCCCACCCACAGAAAAGCCAACAGCATTCAGACTCAAATATAACAGTAGAGCTCACGTAACCCATTATAAGGGACATTCCTGGAGCATCTAGCTCATCTGGTAGCTTCATCATAACAACATGCCTGCTCATGCATCACATCTCGAGCAGGGTTTTTTGGTGAAACATCAAGTCACACAGGTGACATAGGGTCCACATTTGGTACCCTAAGACTTCCAGCATTTCCCAACTAAAATCACATTTGAAAGGGAAAAGATTTCAGACTGTTGATGAGATTCAGAAAATGCAATAGTGCAGCTGAGGGTGACTGGGAGAACTGTGTGAGGTACCAAGGTGCCTACTTTAAAGGGGAATGAGGCATCATTGTACTATATACAATGTTTCTTGTACCTTCTTCAATAAATGTCTTACTTTTCATATTACATGGCTGGATACGTTCTGGACAAACCTCATATGCCCTTATATTTGTACGTGACTGTTTTTCTGTCATTTTTTGTTCAAAAACTAATTTTAAAATGTATTCTAATTTTTCTTACTCATTTCACTGTTTGTGCTTTACAAAGCTGAATAGACTATCTACTTCTTTACCGGTTTTGTTCATTTCCGTCTGGCAAACATCTGTTTCTTGTGCAGCACAAGTAAACAAGGCTCTGCAATTATTTCCCCATTACCTCCTTGTTGTCAAAAACTCTGATGTTGTCAGCAACAATCTGGAAGCTGAATTTTTCAAGTAACAAGGGAGATTCACAATTTTCCCGTAAGTGTGACACAGTAGCTATTTTAGTTTTCTTAAAAATTAATAAATTTGGGGTAATAATGTTCATGCACAGTAAACTATGGAGTATTTGCATTCAAAATAATGGGAAAATAATGTTAAAGTTATTAGAGTTTCAACAATATTTTCCTTTAAGTATTGATAATTTATGTAAACATTTTGACAGCCATGGTATATCAAAGTACTGCAGCACCAAGTAAAAAGACTACAATGGAAGAGAGAACTTTATATAGTGTTTCACACTAAAGTGTTTTATTTCAATTAGAAATTATTATTCATTTAAAAAAAATTTTCCTTCCATCCTAATATGTTGTAGGACAATTGAAAGTTGTATTTTGAAAAAGTACAGAGAAAATGAATACCCATAATGTAAGTTCAGCTCAGTAACAACTAATTTAATTTTAATAAACTTTTTTTTAAAAAGACCCTTTCCTCTATGCTTTTTACCCCTTTAAAACATTTTTTTATTATATTTCATTAATTATGCTATTACAGTTGGGCTGATTTCCCCCCTTCGCTCCCCACTACACAGGACACCCCACTCCCTCAGGCAATTCCTACAACATTGTTCATGTCCATGGGTCATGGATATAAGTTCTTCGGCTACTCCATTTCCTATACTGTACTTTACATCCTCATGGCTATTCTGTAACTACCTATTTGTACTTCTTAATCCACTCACCTCTTCATCCATCCCCCCATACCTCCCCTTACATCTATCAAGAATCAGAACACTCTCCATATCCATGATTCCATCCGTTCTTCTTCTTTAATTTGGTTTTTAGATTCAATTGTCGACAGATATGTATTATTGCCATTTAATTGTTCACAGTTTTGATCTTCTTCTTTGTCTTAAATAAGTCCCTTTAACATTTCATATAATAGTGGTTGGGTGATGATGTATGCATTAGTTCTGTCTTGTGTGAGCAGCTCTCTATATGTCCTTTGATTCTAAATGATATCTTTGCAGGGTGGAACAGTCTTGGCTTTGGCTGTAGGTCCCTGCTTTTCATGACTTTGAAAATTTCTTTTGAGAGATCAGCTGACCTCTGATCTCTCAGGTCTTATGGGAACTCCAGTGTAGGTAATTAACTTCTTTCCTCTTGATGTGTTTAAGATTCTCTGTTTATCTTTAACCACTGGCATTTATTTTATTTTTTTGGTTTTATTTTATTTTTTCATGCCATTTGTTTTATTCCTTTTTTAAACTATATTTCATTGATTGTGCTATTAAAGTTTTTCCAGTTGTTTCTGCCCTTTATTCCCCTGCACCTGGCCCCCCCGCCACTCCCACCATCACTGCCCCAACTTAGTGCATGTCCATGGATCATACATAGAAGTTCTTTTGCTTCTCCAGTTCCCATACTATTCTTAACCTCCCTATTTTGTACCTACCATTTAGGTTTTTTATTCCCTGTATCTTTCCCCGCATTCCCCACTTCCCTCTTCCCTGCTGATAATCCTCCACTTGGTCTCTATTTCTGTGATTTGGTTCCTGTTCTAGTTGTTTGCTTAGTTCTTTTTGTTTCTGTTTTTCTTTTTTTTAGGTTTGGTTGTTGATAGTTATATTTGTTGTCATTATACTGTTCCTATTTTTGATCTTCTTTTTCTTAGATAAGTCCCTTTAACATTTCCTATAATAAGAGCTTGGTGATGATGAACTCCTTTAACTTGACTTTATCTGGGAAGCACTTTATCTGCCCTTCCTTTCTAAATGAAAACTTTGCTGGATACAGTAATCTTGGATGTAGGCCCTTGCCTTTTATGATTTTAAATACTTCTTTCCAGCCCTTTCTTGCCTGCAAGGCTTCTTTTGAGAAGTCAGTTGATAGTCTTATGGGAACTCCTTTGTAGGTAACTGTTTCCTTTCCTCTTTCTGCTTTTAAGATTCTCTTCTTTTCATTAACCTTGGCTGATGTAATTATGATGTGCGTTGGTGTGTGTTTCCTTGGGTCCAACTTCTTTGAGATTCTCGGAGCTTCCTGGTCTTCCCTGAACTCTATTTCCCTTGTCAGATGAGGGAAGTTCTCCATTATTTGTTCGAATAAGTTTTCCATTTCTTGTTCTTCCTCTTCTTCTAGCATTCCTATGATTTATATGGTGGAACATTTAATATTGTCCCAGAGGTTCCTAAACCTCTGCTCGTATTTTTGAATTCTTGTTTCTTCATTTTATTCTGGTTGAATGTTTATTTCTTTCTTTTGCTCCAAACCGTGGATTTGAGTCCCTCTTTCCTTCTCTTCACTGTTGGTTCCCTATACATACTCCTTTATTTCATTTTTCATAGCCTTCATGTTTTCCTCTATTTTGCAACCATATTCAACCATTTCTGTGAGCATCCTGATTGTACCAGTGTTTTGAACTCTACATCTGATAGGCTGGTTATCTCTTCATCACCTAATTGTATTTCTCCTGGAGCTTTGATCTGTTCTTTCATTTGTGCCATATTTTTTTTGTCTCAGTGCACCTGTTATGTAGTAAGGGGCAGAGCCATAGGTATTCTCCAGGGCAGGGCCACCCATGTTGACCTTTTATAGTGCTGTATATGGGCCAGAGGTCTGAGAGGAAACAATGGTGCTTGCTCAGCTCTTGGTCGGTTTTCAGTCATTTCCTCTGCTACCCACAAACAAATTGGGCCCTTCTGATGCTGATTCCTGGGTGGGTGGTTTTATGCACTTTCTAAGGCCCCGTAGGTCTCTCCAACAAACTCTCTTGTGAGGCTGGGAGTTTCTCCTGCCAATGCAACCCCCATAGGTTTGTTTCACTAGAGGTTTTGAGGCTTCATTTCCCTATGCTAGAACCCTGGGTTGCACAGTCTGTCTCACTCACCAGTTGCTCCTCCTTGTTTATCCACATGCAAATGTGGGCCCACCTGGTATGCTAACTGCTGTCTTGCCCACTCCAGTTCTGCAGCCACTGCCTTGTTTTGAGTCATCTCCACCCTGCCCATCTCCACCTCTCCTTTCCTACTAGTCTGGATGAATGTTTCTTCTTTAACTCCTTGGTTGTCGGACCTCCATACAGTTCGATTATCTGGCAGTTCTGGTTATTTTTTTTATTTTAAATTTGTTGTTGTCCTTCTTTTGGTTGTGCAAGGAAGCAAAATGTATCTACCTACACCTCCATCTTGGCCAGAAGTTCTAACATTTAGTGTTTTAATTATTATGTGTCTTGGGGTAGGCTTCTTTGTATCAATCCCATTTAGGACTTTCAGTACTTCCTGAACTTGCATGTCTATTTCCTTCGTCAAATTAGAGAAGTTCTCTTTTATAACTTTTTAAATAGAGTTCCAATTTCTTGCTTTTTCTATTCTCCTTCTGGCAACCTGATGATGCAAATGTTGGATGTTTGAAGTTGTCCCAGAGACTACTTATACTATCCCCATTATTTTGGATTCTTTTTTCTTCTTGTTGTTCTAATTGGATGTTTTTTGCCTCCTTATGTTTCAAATCACTGAATTGAATCTTAGCTTCATCCTTGTACTATTGTTTCCCTGTAAATTATTTCAATTAATGTATCCTTTCTTTCTGACTGGATCTTATTTATGCTGCTGAGGTCCCCAGTAACCTCCTTGAGCATCCTTATAATCAATGTTTTGAACTTCACCTCGTAGTGATTGCCAATCTCTATTTCATTTAGCTCTTTTCCTGTAGTTCTGATCTGTTCTTTCATTTGGGCCATCACCATCTCCTCATTTTGGCAGCCTCCCCATGTTTGTTTCTATGTATTAGGTAGAGCTGCTTTGGTCTTTGTAGTGTGGTCTAATGCAGTAGGTGTCCTATAGGGTCTAGTGGCACATCCTCACCTATCACACAGGCTGGGTACTCATTGTGAGTCCTTCATGTGGGCTGAGTACTTCCTCTTTCTGTAGTTGAGCCTTGGATGCTGTTAGCAGATCAATGGGAGGACTTTACCCAGGACAGTCAACTGTAAGGGTTGCCTGTGACCACTTACCACCAACCTCAGCCCTCTACGGAGAATAAGCTGTGCAGGAACATGGTGGTAGTGCTCCGATATGGTATAGCTTTCAACTGGGTGCGCTGGCCCTGGGATTTCCTGGGTAATTCAGGCCAAGGTCAATCCCTACCTGTGTTTTGCTTGGGGCCACCCTGCCTGAGCTGTAAAGCAATATAAGATGGCTGCTACTTGTGTGGGGCTTGGAGAGCCCCACCCAAAGCCAAGCTGTGAATCTAGGCTGGTTGCTGCTAGTGCTGGCCCTGAGGCTCACTGGAGGCCAGCTGCTGTTTCTTTGAGAGGATTTAGAAAGGTTGTGCAGCATGAGCCAAGACCAGCCATTCATATGTAAAAGAAGCTTAGGTGGGCCCTTAAGTTGGGTGGGGCACAGTCTCTGGGGATCTCCTAGACCTGTCAGTGTTAGCCAGGTTGATGGAATCTCAAGGTACCTGCCTGCTGGCTCTGTGAGGGAAGATTTAGAAAAGGGACAATGGCTTTTACTTGCCTTGATACCAGACACTTCAATTTCTAACGACATGCCACTGGTGCCTTTCAAGCTCCGACACTGGTGCTGGAGCTAAGAGGGAATGAGTCTGAGCAGCAGAGACCATGTGTGGGTTCTTTAAAAGGAACTTGGGGATCCAGCAGTTTCTTCCACTGACTCAATCCCTGCTGGTTTTTGCAGCCAGAAATTGTGGGGACTTATTTTCCTGGCACTGGAACCTAAGCTGGGGGGACTTGGTGTGGTGCTGCAACTTCTCGCTCACATGATATCCCTCTCAAATTTTTATTCACCACATGTGGGTGTAGGACCAGTCTGTTCAACATTTGCGCCCCTCCTACCAGTCCAGATGGATGTGCTCTCTTTTTCTTTTTTAAAAGATTTTATTTATTTATTTTTAGAGAGAGGGGAAAGGAGGAAGAAAGAGAGGGAAAGAAACGTGCAGTTGCTTCTCAATGTCTCCTACTGGGGACCTGGCCTGCAACCAAGGCATTTATCCTGACCAGGAATTGAACCAGTGACCCTTTGGTTAGAAGGACAGCATTTAATACATTGAGGCACACCAGCCAGAGCAGATGTAATTTCTTTAATTCCACAGTTGTGAGAATTCTATTCAACTCATTTTCTGATGGTTCTGAGTGATGGTTGTTCTATATTTTAGTTGTTATTTTGATGCGGTTGTCCAAGGGGTGAGCCATGTTTGCCTACACTACCATCTGACCAGTGCTATCTTGTATGCTTTCTTACTTCAGGTCAGTTTCTGTTTCACTGAGGACAACTTCCTTTAAGGGGATGAGGCAACATAAGTCCCAAGGTTAACTAGGGAAGGAAAAAACTGAGACCCATTAATGACACCCAGGAACCTTACTTAAGTTTATCTCTTTAAAGTGAGAAAAGTTTCACAATTAGACTCTTCAAGGATAATAAAGATTCTTCCAAGTGTCTTAGTTTCCTCCAGTTTCAGACAGCCTGTAATCAGTGTGGGCAAATAAACTTCGGAATGCCTGTGGATTTAGCAGTGTTTTATAGCTTTTTAAACATGTTTTCTTGGGAGATCTAGAAGCTTCCTTGCACTGACCACTTAACACCTGCTTTACAATCTTTTAAAAATTGAACAAGTTTTCCTAATTGCAGCAATCCTTAAGTTTATCTTTAGTGCTTTTTGTCACATTTAGGTCAAACTACATTTTGTTTTAACTTTGAGCTGTATTCTACTTGGCTTTGGAAAACATGAGCACTTAAAAAGTCACATTACATTTAAATAAAAAAAATCAAACCATTAAAAGTGGTCATGGAACTATGCATTTTTCTACTTTGATAGGAAGAAATGCTACACAAAGAAGCAACTGTTTATAAAGCAGCTTTATCAATGGGTCAACTAACAAAGCCTGGGTACAATACTTTCCACTGCCACTTCCTTTGCCAGGAGGGAGGGAATTTTCTCTACCTTTCTCATACTCTTTGTTATGGGTCATTATGTTTATTACTATATATTTCGGTGAAGAATCCTGAAACAAATTCTTCCAGACCTTGATGCTGAAGGTACCGAATGGTGTTAGCCAGTCCTAGAACAGTGGTCCTCAAAGGGTAGACCTCTGTCCAGTAGTATCAGCAACAGCAAGGACTAGTTAAAAATGCAATTTCTTAGGCTTCACCCCATACTACTTGAAGCAGAAATCTGGGGGTGGGGCCCAGCAATCTATATTCTGACAAGTTCTTGGGTAATTCTGAAACACCATAATGTTTGAGAACCAGTGGGTTATAGTAAGTGTTCTTATTTTATCCTTTTTGGTATCAAGGAACTCTCAGAGTCTGATAAAGCTACAGCTCCCAAAACAAGAAATGTGTAATTTTGTACCACAACTTCAGGGGTCTCCAAGATCACCTGTAGTACTTTTTTAAAAAGTTTATTTATGTATTTATTTACAAAGAGAGGGGGAGGGAGAAAAAGGGGGTGAGAAAAACCAATGGTTGCCTTCCATATGTGTCTGAACAGGGAGCGAAACCATAACCAAGGCATGTGCACTGACCAGGAATGGAACCAGTGTCCTTTTGCTTTACAGAACAATGCCCAACCAACTGAGCCACACTGATTAGGGCATCTTCAAGACCTTTTAAGAATATACATTTCTAAGCTTTAATCCTGATGATCTACTGAATCAAAACTCTTGAGAATGAGGCACTGTACAGTAAATGCTTTTAATACTTCATTGATAAAAATCTTTTCCCTGCTGTCTTAACATCCCCACGAACTGGCTTTAAGGACCCTGCCCATGTGACCAGGTAAAGAAGGTTGGCTCCTGCCACAATTTCTCCTTCCTGCCCTCTCCTTCGATGACTTAGTAACATTCAAATGCACCATAAAATCCCCTTCCTCCTTTTCTTATGTATTCCAACCATACCCCCAACAAATCCACTGGTGCTTGTGCATTCTATTCATTCCCCACCTACTTGGTTGAACCAGCTTCCTTGTGGCATGCAATGACTTTATCCCTGTAGGACCTATGAGTATAATAATCTTTGTTTCCATGTGCTTCTCATGGCTATACCTAACTGACCACCACATTAAAAAACAAAACAAAACAAAACCACAGGACTGGCCTAGAAATACTTACTTTTAAATTGATACCTCAATTAAATCTGAGGTTCAGTCAGCTTTGGGAACCATGAATCTTGGTCAAGGACACAGGACCTACAGTGACTATATCTCAGAAGAGAGTGCCCCAGTCCAGGTCTTAGATATTCTCTAAACAGACTAGTCTCCTTGTCACTTTGCTAACTCATTCTTCTTCTTTCTCGGGTAGCACAGAACTCCAAAATAGCTTACCAATATCTTAATTGGAAAGCTGCTCATTCTCAATGTGGGGATATTTGAACCATGTAGAGATCAATGCCACATACCAGATTTTCAACTTTAAATAATCTAGAGCTAGCAGAGAATATCTCTTAAAAAGAGATATCTATTTAAAAATGCCCTGACTTCTTAAAAATATGAAGTTAAAACAGCAGTCTCACAAAATGACAATGGTACCTCCCTAGATTACACAGAAAGAGAGAACACAGTCCAAACAGAAAACAATATAGCCCTGGCTGGTATGGCTCAGTGGATTGAGTGCCTGAGTGTGAACCAAGGGGTCACTGGTTCGATTCCCAGATAGGACACATGCATGGTTTGCAGGCCGGGTCCCCAGTTTGGGGTGCATGAGAGACAACCACACATTGATGTTTCTCTTCCTCTCTTTCTCCATCCCTTCCCCTCTGCCTAAAAATAAATAAATAAAATCTTACAAAAAAAAACCCAATATAATTGTTAAGGTAGTTTCCTCTCCATGCTTAAAAAAAGATGAAGATTTCAATCGTTGTTCCCTACTTTCTACTTATAGTAGGAGGAACAGAAAAGAAGTTCCTCAAGAGAAGACATGAAGAGCCAGAAGTGTGGTTAATCATTCAACAAAAGATTTCAAAGCTCATTAAAGTTGCCTCTGAAGCAGCAAACATTTCCCAGGTCACATGAACTATGAACTCAGACTGAATTGATTCAAGACTGTGGCTCAGAGAGGTGAAGGCCCAAAATTACACCACAGACTTTCCTATTAAGTATAATCAATTCTAGCAATTCACCGTTTTTGTTTTATTTCGAGGGAGGGGTAGACAAGCTTAGGTGGCCAGGCTTGACACTTAGAAAGTATATATGAAGTTATAATTGAAGGTGCTCATCTTTAGAAAAATATATTCAAGTTACTCATTGAAATATAAAGCATAAAACATTCACTAGTGAATCAAGCTTTCAAAGCACATACTTTGCTATTAATTATTTATTTAGTTAGCAAACATTTATGAAGCACCTACCCACTGTGTATGGTATTATATACAGGAAAGTTAAGAATTATCCATTTTTGTTTTCTCTGGAATATTTCTAGATAGAAAAAGGAACTAACTGCTCTTATACAATGAAATTTAACAAGAGTAAATGTTCATTGTCCAGTTCAGGTTCCAAAAAGCCACTACTTTAGTAGGGTGGAAAGCACAATCTCACTTCATTCCTCACAGGCACACATTACTATATTATGTGGTAAAACCTGCTTAGTAGCTTCTGATGCAAAAAAGGATTAGGAAGTTTTATTCATTCTACAAGTACTTACTGGAACATCTACAATGTGTTGTTGAGCATTGTCCCAGAGATATTGGATGATGTAAAGGTGAAGCTAAACAGAAACTCAGTATGAGGTAAGAATGTAGTATGATGTGAATGCTAAAACTACTACCATAGAGTATTCAAACACATTAAGTAACAATCCCAACAAATTGAGATCACTTCAAATGAAAATTAAAGGCCTCCCATTCAGAAAGTCATAGACATTAGAATATAAGCAAAAGTAGGTGATCTGGATAGTGAAGGTCTCTCTATAATCAGCTCATGTTAGGACTCGTTAAAGGAACTGGGAATGTTTATAAGCTCTTTGTTATATTTTAATATACAGGAAAAACTTGATGCATCTTGTCCTAGAGCAGAGGATCTCATCTTGGGTTTAAAACAAACAAACAAACAAACAAACAAACAAAACCAAAGCCTTCAAGAAGTCCAGAAAGTCCTTGAAATTATTTATTGAAATTTATGACTATAAGCATTTTTTTCTAGAAAAGATGCTATTGATATCAGGATTTTCAGTAGAGTCCCTGACCCAAAAGATTTAAGAAACAATGACTAGAAAATAAATTAGGTCCAATACATAAAAGTTATATATAGCCAGATTTTGGTTCAATGTTAGGAAAAGCTTCATAACTACTTTAGCCTTATAATGTAGTAATATCTCACAAAGAAAGCATTTATGCATGGGGTACTACAATATGAGAAATTATGGATACACTTTCAAATCTGTCGTGGCTTTGATCTGAAAAGATACATGTTTTGAAATCTCATAGCATACTTAAAAAGAGCAATAGTTCTCAATATTTTTGTAAAGAGCATTAGGCTAAAATCATTGTTACATAAGAATTTTATTTATGGGGAGGAAGTATATGACATAATAGCTATAAATACGTGCTTGTTATAGTTTTTTGTATAATATCTACTTCTGTTCTAGATAACAAGCAAAAAAGGGGTAAGTGGAACTCATGATATAGTTAGTAGAGATAGAAAGTATCCTGCATAATATATTAGACATAGAAAGAATAAAAGGGAATAAATAGAGAATACATGGGAATATGAAGTAAATGTAATGTATTCATTAAGCTAAGATCATGTCACCGATATAATATTGGTAACTACATATTGTTCCTAAAATTATCATTTATTGTTGACACCCTTTATCGCCTCAGATGTCCTCTGCCAAAAATGTCAAAGATTAAAAGTATGGATTCTCAGCAAATCTTTGGTAAATTATACTTATAACTAGGCTTATTTATTTACTCCTGCAAAAGTAAGCATGTATTCATTCCAGGCCCCTTCCCTGGGCTGAGTTCCAGACCCATGTCCAACTCTGGTACCTATGGTTACAAGTATGTTATCAGCAGGGAAAGCTGTGTGGCATAAACAGGACAAAAGAACTTAAGACTCATAATTTAGTATTACCTTCATTTCACCCCACTATGCCCTATCCTGACTGTGCTGTGTGACTCCACCTCGTATCTTTCCCCTTTTTTCTTTTTAAATTTTGAAACAGACTTTATTTCTTAGAGCAGTTTTAATTGAGCAGGGAAAAGAAAAGGATTTCCATTCATCCCCTACTTCCACACATGCACAACCTAACCCCTATCAACATTCTGAAAAAGAGTGAGACATTTGATAAATCTAATGAACCTACACTGCCACATTATCATCACTCAAAATTCAAGGTTTACATTAGGGTTCATTCTTAGTGCTGTACATTCTGTAAGTTTAGACAAATGTACAATATGTAACCTTCATTATAGTGTCATACAGAACAGTTTCACTGCCCTAAAAATTCTTTGTGTTCTGTCTAGTCATACCTCCCCGCCCCCACCACTGATATTTTTACGGTCTTCATAGTTTTAAGCCTGTTACTGAATGTCATATATAATTGGAATTTATAGTATGTGGCCTTTTCAGATTAGCTTCTTTCATTCAGTAGAGTATGTATTTAAGGTTCCATGTGTTTTCTTTGGCTTCAGAGTTCATTTCTTTCTGGTGCTTAATAATAATCCACTGATTGGATGTACCACAGTTTATCCATTCACTGACTAAAAGACATCTTGGTTGCTTCTAAATTTTGGTAACTATAAATAAACTTGCTATGCACATCCACATGCAGGTATTGTATGAAAAAAAAGTTTTCACCTCATTTGGGTAAATACCAAGGAGGATGATTGCTAGACCATATGATATGTTCAGCTTTGTTAGAAACTGACAAACTATCTTCCAAAGTGGCTGTACCACTGTACATTCTACCAGCAATGAATGAGAGCTCCTGTTTCTCTATATTCTCATCAGCATTTGGTGGTGTTACTGTTCTGGACTTATTTTTTCCATTCTGTAACTGAACAGAAAGAGGGTTCATCCACCTTCATTCGGCCTAACAGCAGAACCAAACAATCTGCAGTGGAGAAACTACACTGGTTTTTTCCCTAGCACTACATGAGGAGGAGGGAAAGCTATTGCTGAAAAGCCTGATTTTTGGCCATATTTCTTAATTCTAAAGTAAATATTGCAGCTCAAATGAAAGTTTGTAGGCCACTGGCTGAATATTAAAAAAAATTAAATAATATTTGCTACAATAAAATATTACGTGAATAAAATCACAACACAAATATTTAAAACTGAGGCATTTTAGAAATGTCATTATTTAAAAACGTGATTACACAGCAAAAACTCTAAGATGACTCACAAAATAAAAAAGTTATAATAAACATGTATATGAAAACCACAGAAATATTTAAAGGATAATGACAGATACACAAAATCAAACATGTATAATACAGGGTTTTTTTTTTTAAGATTTTACTTATTTATTTTTAGAGAGCGGGGAAGTGAGGGAGAGAAACAACTCGCATGTCCCCAGCTGGAAGACCTGGCCAACTAACCAAGCATGTGCCCTGACTGGGAATTGAACCAGCCACCTTTTGGTTTGCAGGCCAGCACTCAAGACACTGAGCCACACCAGCCAGGGTTAATACAAGCCTTTTTTCAGACAAAGAGATAATAAACAGGATAATACTTTGAAAATATGTGAATTATGTGAATGTTCTCTCAAGTGGTAAAAGCAAGCTTAGGTGAATAATGGAAAAAGACTCCTAAGAAAAGGTCTACAGGAACTAATTTCTGGGGAATTCCAAAAATTTATGAAAATTTCTGAAAGCACTGGGAAACATTAAAAAATGGTTGGAAAAAAGCTCCTATAGTTATTCTACAGGAAAAGGCTACATACTGGCAAGATGCAAACAAAATGACCTAATAAGACTTGTCTATCTCTATGTGTATGATTCCTGAGATACTTATTTAAAAGATGAATATTCAGACATGGAATTCATTTTGCAATAAGAATACAAAAATGAAGAAATGAAGACTGGCTATAGAAGTTTATGTGAATATGGTAGCATAGGTAAACAGAGCTTGAATCCTCTCAAAGCCAATACAAAATTAAGACTAAATTCGGAACTATCACTCACAAACATCAGAAATTGAATTGAATGGAAGTCTAACAACTACAGAATTAAAGAAAAAAAAAACCAAAACATGCATCCAGACTGGTAGGTGGGGCAGAGACATGGAACAGGCTGTCCCACACCCACATGTAGTGGATAAAAATTCGGGAGGGATATCACAGGAGACAGGAGTCCCAGCCCCACACCAGGCCCCACAGCCCAAGATTCTACTGTCAGGAAGATAAATCCCCATAACTCTTGGCTTCAAACACCAGTGAGGACTGAATCAGTGAGACACATATCTGGAGTCCCAAGCAGTTCCTCTGAAAGAACCCACACATGGACTTACTGAGACTCACTCCCTCTGAGCTCCAGCACTGGGGTAGCAGCTTAAAAGGCATATAGAGAGGAACTGAAGTGTCTGGTATCAGGGCGAGAGTTGGGAGGGCAGCCTTCTCCCAGACAGAAAGGCTGGAAGAGGACATTGTCTCTTTTCTGAACCCTCCATCCACAGGGCCACAGAGCCGCAGGCAGACGCCATATCTGAGATTCCATCAACCTGGCTAACACTGTTTGCCCCACCCTGGACATCCCCCGAGACTCACTCATCCCCATCAATTTAAGGGCCTACCTGAGCTATTAATAGAGACTTTCGAATATGGATGGCTGGTTTTAGCTCATGATGTACAACTTCCTAAATCCTCTCAAAGAAACAACAGCTGGCCTCAGTGAGGCTCCAGCCCCTGCACCTCTTGCTGAGTGGCCCCAGGCCCAATACTTACAGCAGCCAGCCTAGATTCACACCTTGGGAATCTCTAAGCCCAGTACAAGTAACAGTCATCTCAGATTGCTTTACAGCCCAGTTAGGTTGGCCCAGGACAGAACATAGGTTGGGGCTGACCTTGGCCTGCACCACCTGGGAAAATCCAGAGCCTGTGCAGTATTTCCCACTTCACCTCCCTCTATCCAGCACCCCCTACTCCCTCAGGCAGTTCCCACAACATTGTTCATGTCCATGGGTCATGGATATAAGTTCTTTGGCTACTCCATTTGCTATACTGTAGTTTACATCCTCATGGCTATTCTGTAACTACCTATTTGTACTTCTTAATCCACTCACCTCTTCATCCATCTCCCCATACCTCCCCTCATATCTAGCAAGAATCAGAACACTCTCCATATCCATGATTCTGTCTCTGTTCTTGTTTGATTAGTTTGGTTTTTAGATTCAATTGTCGACAGATATGTATTATTGCCATTTAATTGTTCACAGTTTTGATCTTCTTTGTCTTAAATAAATCCCTTCAACATTTCATATAATAGTGGTTGGGTGATGATGCATGCATTCAGTTCTGTCTTGTGTGAGCAGCTCTCTATATGTCTTTCGATTCTAAATGATATCTTTGCAGGGTGGAACAGTCTTGGCTGTAGGTCCCTGCTTTTCATGACTTTGAATATTTCTTGCCAATCCCTTCTAGCCTGCAAAATTTCTTTTGAGAGATCAGCTGACAATCTTATGGGTATTCCCCTGTGGTAAACTAAATTCTTTCCTCTTGATGCTTTTAAGAATCTCTCTTTATCTTTAGCCTTTGGCATTTTAATTATGATGTGTCTTGGAGTGGGCCCCTTTGCATCCATTTTTTTTTTTTTTTTTTGGCATTCTCTGTGCTTCCTGGACTTGCACGCCTAGTTCCTTCACCAAATTAGGGAAGTTTTCTTTCATTATTTTTTTTCAAATACATTTCAAATTTCTTGATCTTTTTATTCTCCTTCTGGTACCCCTATGAAGAGAATGTTGGATCACTTGAAATTGTCCCAGAGGCTGCTTACACTATCCTCATTTGGAGGATTCTTTTTTCTTCTTGTTCTGATTGGTTGTTTTTTGCTTCCCTATGTTCCAAATCTTTGATCTAATTCTGGGCTTCATCCAGTCTACCATTGTTTCCCTCTAAATTTTTCTTTATTTCAATTAGTGTATCCTTTGTTTCTGATGGATCTGTTTTACGCTGTGAAGTTCCTCACTAAGTTCTTTTATTTATTTTTTATTGGTTTTCAAGTACAGTTGTCTCCATTTTCCCCTGCACTACGTTCTTTGAACATTCTTATAAGCAGTGGTTTGACCTCTGCATCAGATAGGATGCTTATCTCTATCTGCTTACTCTTTCTCTGGAGTTTTGATCTGTTCTTTCATTAGGGTCGTATTTCTTTCTCTCCTCATTTTGGCAGCCTCCCTGTGTTTGTCTCTGTGTATTAGGTATTGCTGCTATAACTGTCTGTCTTGGTAGTATGGCCTACTGTAGTAGGTGTCCTGAAGGATGGAGTGGCACAGCCTCCTCTATCACCCAAGCTGGGTACTTGAGGTGCATTCTTCAGGTGGGCTGAGTACACCCTCCTCTTGTAGTTGAGCCTTGATTGCTGTTGGCAGGTCAATGGGGAAGAGGGTTTACCCAGGCCAGACAGCTGCGAGAACTGGCTGTAACCACTGACCACCAACTTCTGTCCTCCATGGAGGAGCAGCTGTGCAGAGGCAGGGTGGTAGTGTTCCAACATGGTCTGTAGCTGTCTACTGAGTGCATGGGCTCTGGGGTTTCCCACATGATACAGATCAAGGTCAGCTCCACCTGTGTTTTGCCTGGGGGCATCCCTGTATGAGCAAAAATCCATCTGAGATGGATGCTACTTGTGCTGGGCTTGAAGATTCCCAGGCAAAGCCAAGCTGTTAATCTAGGCTGGCTGCTGCTAGTGCTGGGTCTGGGGGCTCACTGAGGCCAGCTGTTGCTTGTTTGAGAGGATTTAGGAAGTTGTACATTAGGAGTCAAAACCAGCCATTCATATGAAAAAGTCTCTATTAACAGCTTGGGTGGGTCCTTAAGTTGGGTGGGGCCATCTCAGGGGATCTCCAGGGTGGGGCAAACATTGCTAGATAGGTTGATGGAATCTCAGATAAGCATCTGCTTGGTGGCTCCGTGGCCCTGTGGATGGAGGGTTCAGAAAAGAGACAATACCCTCTTCTAGCATTTCTGTCTGGGAGAAAGCTACCCCCTAACTCTCGCCTTGATACCAGACACTTCAGTTCCTCTCTGTATGCCTTTCAAGCTGCTACCCCAGTGCTGGAGCTCAGAGGGAGTGAGTCTCAGTAAGTCCATGTGTGGGTTCTTTCAGAGGAACTGCTTGGGACTCCAGATATGTGTCTCACTGATTCAGTCCTCACTGGTGTTTGAGGCCAAGAGTTACAGGGATTTATCTTCCTGACAGTAGAATCTTGGGCTGTGGGGCCTGGTGTGGGGCTGGGACTCCTGTCTCCTGTGATATCCCTCCCAAATTTTTATTCAACACATGTAGATGTGGAACAACCTGTTCCGTGTCTCTGCCTCTCTTACAGTTTGGATGTATGTGGTTTCTTTAATTCTGTCCGAGTTCCATTCAATTCAACAACTTTCTACAGTTCTGAGTGATGGTTGTTCTATATTTTAGTTGTAATTTTGATGTGGTTATGTGAAGAGGCAAGCCATGTTTGCCTATGCCACCATATTGACGAGTGGAAATTAATTTTAAAAAAGCACTACTGAAATGCAGAACTAAATTGTTATAGCCACCATGTAGTTTTAAATGAGGCTACTATGTAAGGTACTAAAACCATCTTGAAGTCACCAAGTTAAAAAGGGGAATTAGCAGTTAGAGGTTTTTCCTGAAGTAGTAAGAAATCTTCTAAAGTTAGTATAGTATTTAGAAAAATTCTGAGTATTATAAAAGCCATTAAGTATTATTAAACTAAAAACTTTAATAAGAAATTAAACATTTCAAGCTCAAGAGTTCTTTATCTTGCCCTGATCAAGAATGAGGTGCTTTAATAAAATGTAAACTTAAATTTTGAGTGACTTTTCACAAGCAAGCTTCTTTACATGAAGAACACCTATGATCTAGTTCCAAAGTGTTAGAGGACAAATTTTTAAATGTTATGGTCAATCAGTACAATTGGCAATTAAGCTTGATTATTTGCAATAGTTATGTTCTATAAAGTCACCACAAACACTGAAATACCAAATACTGAGTCATGCTCCTAGTGGAAATACAGGAGCAGATTCCTGTGAGCCTCTGGTCACAATATTTCATCAACCTATCAACATATAATCTTCTTTTATATGTGTTTCTGCTTAAAGACACCTGCTTTAATATGTAATTGATTCCACTGGTAATTGGCCTTGAAATTAAGGCCAACAACACTGTAACTCATGCCTAAATATTTATCTATCTAACTTTCTCATCTATGAAATATCTGTCTCTGATATAAAAATTTAACTACCGCTGGGTGTAAGTCATTCTCAAATTTAGTGGGAATAAAAATAGTCTGGCTGGTTAGAGCTAATATTTCAGGTACGAATATGGCACAGAGTTACCCTCTCAGAGAAGTTAACGCCATAATAGTAATTTTGAAAAAACTATATACTACATGTGAACAAATTAGACTTTCACAGACCATAAGAAATGTCAACTTCAGCCCTGGCTGGTGTAGCTCAGTGGATTGAGCTCAGGCTGTGAATCAAAGGGTCGCCAGTTCAATTCCTGGTCAGGGCACATGCCTGGGTTGCAGGCCAGGTCCCCAGTGGGGGCCATGTAAGAGGCAAACACACATTGATGTTTCTCTTCCTCTCTTTCTCCCTCCCTTCTCCTCTCACTAAAAATAAATAAAAATAAAAAAACCCCACAACAACAAAAAGTTTCCCTACTTAAAAAAAGAAATGTCAACTTTGAAGTGCATCATTTTCATATACACCTATTTCCTTCATTCACAATTTTGATTTTCAAAAGCCACGTGGAAAGGTTAGATTAACGTAAGACCTCAGTTAGACCATTTCAGAAAATGATAACATTCTAAAAGGAAGAGATAAGACAGTTTACTCCCATCTGCAACATGAAAAGTTTGGACAAGATGACATTTTAAAGTCTATTATGCTGCTCTAAAACTGCAGGAGTCTAACATTCTTTCAAAAACTATCAGGGGCCATGAAGGGAGATTCTGCTATATCTTTAGCAAATAATTCAGTGTTTGATAATAGGCACGTATTACACACTTGACAGTCCGAAAAATAATGGGTTCAGTGTGTAGCCCTGATTGATAGATCTGGATGATAGGACTCCAACTACAGCCTCAGCTGGAGAAGAGAATGAAATTGTAGAGAGAAAATGGCAAAGGAAAATTTTTAAAAATAGGAAAAGGTAAGAAAACAAAGTATAAGAGGATGTTAAAAATGAGGCATTAAGTTAGAATATATAATATAAATTATACAAACACAAAATATTTTAAAGTGTTTTACACATTTCCTAGGACTGCTGGAATAAAGTACTATGGGTGGCTTAAAAAAAAAAAGTTTACCGGCTCATAGTCTTAAAAGTAAAAGGTCTGAAATCAAGGTATCTAGAAGGTCATGCTACTTCTGAAACCTGTAACAGAGTTCTTCCTTACCTCATTCTAACTTCTGGTAGTTTGCTGGCAATTTTTGCATCCTTTGGCTTATAGCTGCTTCACTCCAATCTCTGCCTGTGTCATCTCTATGTCCATTTCCTCTCTTTTTATAAGGATACTAGTCTTACTGAATTAGGGTACATCCTAATAACCTCATCCTAAATTGATTACATCTGCAAAAAATCCTATTACCAAGTAGGTCATATCACAGGTACCAGAGGTTAGGGCTTCAAAATATCTTTTGTAGGAAACATATTTTAACCCAAAACATACTATTTTTAAACATCTATATATTTGAAGTGTTCTTTCCACATTACTTCAAGATAGAATGTCATATTTGTTCTAATCTTTTTAAATCATTAATCAATATTTTACATATTTAACAAATATTACAGACAGTCTATTACAATGTCAAGAACCATTCTAGGAGCTATGCAATATGGAAAATGTTTAGAAATAAAGATGATATTTGAATTATTATATCTGTAAGCACTAAAAATGCATTTTCTATTATAGTATATTAGCAAGTTCATTTTAAAACAGATACACCATAACAGCACAGAGTTCATCTTTGTTTCAAATGCCCTATAAATAAATGCTCCATTATTACTACCCACAATTTTTGTATAAAATATTAATTTACAATCTTCTCTACACCAAAATACAAAACTAAAATGATCTGCAGTTAACCAAGTAATGTCAATTCCTACGAATTCCAAGCTGAACATGAATGCCTTTATCCTTGTGTTCACATCTCAAGACTGTAAGCGAAATCATTTCTGTAAGAAACACAGAGAAAGTTGAAAAGATACCCAGTCTTCTAAAATGTTCAGTTTTCTGTGGATGATTAATGTTTGCATTATTTTACTTCTTATAATAATGATGATGGTCCTTTACCTAAATTATTTCTAACAAATACATATAAACTGTAAAATAAATTCTTAAAAATAGAGCATCTGAGTTAATGCATATAATAATAAGAACTGCAAGTAATATGTATTTTTAACACATTAAACAAATGTGTTACTTAATGCCTACTCCACTAGGCAGTTACCACACTTCAGTGAATACAACAGGCAACCAAATATCTAAGGTAATATGCTAATTAAGTCTGGTCAGAAAGCTGTGTTAATTATAGTACTAATTAGGGGGCCATGATCAGGGACTCAACCTCACATATTGCTTTATATGTTTGCTTTCAGAGCCACAAGAAACTCTCTAAAATAATGTTAGCATGGTCATCAAAAGCATAATAAAACTGATAAAGTATTTTTACTAAAAATTGGCTATCTCAGTTTGTCTAGACATAAAATATTCTGCACATCTTTCAAATTTGCTACTTCAGGAAATAATATCATAGTTTGGAGAACTGAAAAAAGGAAAATGTCCTGTCACAGGGAGTGCACTTTTATAGAATCATCTTCCTTACACGAAAAAAACCTTTGCTAGCTACATATTTTCTTTTCTAAACATTAAAGGTGATCATCTAAACCACATAACACTGCTTTCAGGATGAAAGTTAAAACATGTAAGAAAAAAATCATTAAGAAAGAACCATCTAATAAACATTACATATTCAATTTAAAAGCCTCAGCAGATTTTCTCAATAGCTACTAAAATATATACTACAGCAAGGGCAATAAGAAAAATGCTGGCAATCAATGTCTGTCAGAAACACGAGGTACAAAATTAAAATGCACACAGGGAAACACCAGTTACTCTTTTACTCCAGTAAGTACGTACAATTTCCTTTCCCCAGAGGCAACAAGATTTAACAAATCTTTGTTTTTTTCCCAGAGATAATGTATATTCAAGCATGCATACACAGGGAGGGGCTAAGTAGATTTACAGTTGTCCAAATTTAAAATAATACAATAATTAATAATAATGCAAGAATAAACTTGGTGTTTCATGTACTCACAACTGTAAACCTATTTTTGCCACACCCTGTATGTACACATAATATACAGACCATGTATAAAAAAAAACCTTTAAAAAAATTCTACTTTGTTCTGCATTTTTACAAAAATTTACTATATTCTGAAAACTAACCCATTCCCTCTCAATATATTCAGAAGGGCTTCATTCTTTTTAATAGCTAGCTGCATTTCACTGAATGGATGTATAATGTTTACTTAATAGATATTTAGGCTGTTTCCAATCTTCTATTGTTACTCACAAGAAGAAGCCCAGTACTTAGGTCATTTCCCACAAATGCATGCAGACTGCAGAATAAATTCCTAGAATAAGAGTGTCTAAGCATGTTATTAAAACTGCTCTCCATAAAGTTTATATCTAATACACTCATATCAGCAATGAATAAGTGGCAGTTCTGCCATACTCTTTTCAAAAAGATGTTAACAAAACTTTTGATCTTTACTAGTCTTGTATTTGAAAAATGCTATAACCCCATTATAGCTTTCTCTTGCATGAGATGCTCTAAGATGCAGGTTTATCTTCACAGACTGCTAAGTATGCAGAAAATGTGAAAAGCAATCTTTACAACATAGTATAACTACATTTTACTTCATTTACAAATCATATGTGAATATCAAAACTTAAATCATTATTTTAAATGTTTTTCAAGTTCTGGGCCTATCAGTCTCAGACCCAGACAAAAGTTAATGAAATCTCTAGTACTAGCTAGATTTAGTAATGAGGCCATTTCTCAGGTCAGGTCTTATTTAGAATTAGGCCCAATTACAGCCTCTTAAAATGTAGATTTAAGTCATATTCAAATAATAGTTACCTCTTAGAAACCAAGAATGGTAAAGATCCATTTTCTACCTCGAGTTTAAAAACACATATAGAAATTTTACTGAAACTTAAGAAAACCATAGAGGAAAAAAAAACTATGTTGTAACATTCAATAAGCACGTTTAAATATAATTTCTTATTTTACTGACTGATCAACTCTTGATCAAATGATTGAAAATTATTTTCATTTATTGAAACATTTTATTTATTTATTTAAAGTATATTTTATTGATTAGACTATTACAGTTGTCCCATTCATTTCTCTCCTTTATTCTCCTACTCCCTGCACACCCCCTCCCATCTGCATTCCCTCCACTTAGTTCATATACATGGGTTGTACATATAAGTTCTTTGACTTCTCCATTTCCTATACTATTCTTAACCTTTCCCTGTCTATTTTGTACCAACCATTTATGTTTCTTAGTCCCTGTACCTTTTCCCTCATTCTTCCCTCTCCCCTTCCCTCCTGATAACCCTCTATGTGATCTTCATTTCTTTCATTCTGTTCCTGTTCTGGTTGTTTGCTTAGTTTTTAGGGGTTTTGTTGTTGTTGTTGTTTTTTTAGGTTCAGTTGTTGATAGTTGTGAGATTGTCCTGTTCATATTTTTGATTATCTGTTTCTTAGATAAGTTCCTTTAACATTTCATATAATAAGGGCTTGGTGATGATGAACTCCTTTAACTTGACCTTATCTGGGAAGCACTTTATCTGCCCTTCCTTTCTAAATGATAGCTTTGCTGGATACAGTAATCTTGGATGTAGGTCCTTGCCTTTTGTGACTTTAAATACTTCTTTCCAGCCCCTTCTTGCCTGCAAGGCTTCTTTTGAGAAATCAGCTTATAGTCTTATGGGAACTGCTTTGTAGGTAACTGTCTCCTTTTCTCTTGCTACTTTTAAGATTCTCTCATCTTGGGTAATGTAATTATGATGTGCCTTGATGTGTGTTTCCTTGAGTCCAACTTCCTCAGGACTCTCTGAGCTTCCTGGAATTGGTGGTCTACTTCCTTTGCCAGGTTGGGGAAGTTCTGCTTCATTACTTTTTCAAATAAATAAGTTTTCAATTTCTTGCTCTTCCTGTTCTCCTTCTGACACCCCTATGATTCGTATGCTGGAACATTTGAAGTTGTCCTGGAGGTTCCTAAGCCTCTCCTCATTTGTTTTGATTTCTTATTTCTTCATTCTGCTCTGTTTGAATGTTTATTTCTTCCTTCTGGTCCAAACTGTTGATTTGAGTCCCAGTTTTCTTCCCTTCACTTTTGGTTCCCTGTATATTTTTCTTTGTTTCACTTTGTATAGCCTATACTTTTTCCTCCATTTAGTGACCATACTCAATTATTTCTGTGAGAATCCTAATTACCAGTGTTTTGAACTCTGCATCTGATAGGTTGGCTATCTGTTCATAGCTTAGCCCTGTTTTTGGAGTTTTGATCTCTGTTTTCATTTGGGCTATATTTCTTTCTCTCAGCACATCTGTGATGTTGTAAGGGGCGGAGACTTAGGTATTTTCTAGGTTGGGGCAACCCACTTCGCTTTGTTGTGGCATTGTATGTGGGGGAGGGATCAGAGAGGGAACTATGGCACTTGCTCAACTCTCACCCCATTTCAGTTACTTCCTCTGCTATCCACAAACAAGTTCGGCCCTTCTGGTGCTGATTCTTGGATGGGTGGTTTTGTGCATGTTCTAGGACCCTGTGGGTCTTTACAATAAACTCTTCTGTGAGGCTAGGAATTTCTCCTACAGCTGCAACCCCCACAGAGTTTTACAACCAGAGGTTTTGAGGCTTTCTTTTCCCAAGCCAGAACCCTGGGTTTCAAGGTCTGTCTCACTCCCCAGTTCTTCCTCCCGGTTTATCCACATGCAAGTGTGGGACAACCAGGTGCCACCTCAGCTGCCCATTCCTCCAGGTACCACCTTGCCACATGTCCTCTCTGCCCTAGCTGGCTATTTTCACACCTCCCACCAGTCTGGATAAATGTTTCTTCTTTAACTCCATGGTTGTGAACTTCAACCCAGTTCGATTTTCTAGCAAAGCTGGTTGTTTTCAGGTTTTAAATTTGTTGTTGTTGTTCTATTGGTTGTGCGAGAAAGCTAAGTGTTTCTACCTACACGTCCATCTTAAAATTCTTTTTTAAAAAGATTTTACTTCCTTATTTTTAGAGAGAGGTATAGGGAGGGAAAAAGTGAGGGAGAGAAACATTGATGTGCAAGAGAAACATCTGCTGACTTGCAAGCAACCAGGACCAGGGAGCTGGCCCATAATCCAGGCCTGTGCCCTGAGTAGGAATCAAACTGGCAACCTTGTGGTATGCAGGGCAATGCCCAAACCACTGAGCCACACCAGTCACGGCTAAAATTCTTTAAGCCTAAAATTCCTCATCTATTACCTCACTTTACTGTGAATCATCCAGGGAAGAGAGGCATCGCCCTAAGTATTAAACAAGACACCAAGACACTTTTGTTAAGAACATGGGTTTTCTATTGAACATAGTTTGACATACACATCCAAAAATATTTTTAGACCAAACCCATACTTCTTACCTATACCAAGGTAAACTAAAAGTTTCTTCCATTCAGGGATCTCTAATTATACTTTGCTCATGGTTTAAATTAATCCCAATGCCAAATAACATTCTTTTGTTTTTTAAGCATTTTATTTATTTTTAGAGAGGGAAAGGGAGGGAGAAAGACAGAGAAAGATTAATGCGAGAGAAATATCTACTGGTTGCCTCTTGAATGCACCCCAAACCTGTAACTCAGTTATGTGCCATGGCCAGATAACCATCCACCTTCTGCTTTGCAGGACAATGCCCAACCAACTGAGCTGCACCAGTTAAGGCCCAGATGAAATTTTTAACTAGGGATTACATATTTAAATCATACCATGTTATTTACTAGTACTGCTATGTTATTTTCTAAGTACTTTAGAGATTTCAAGCATCTATGATTAATACCAAACTCTTTAACAGCAGGTTCTTTTTTTAAAAAGATTGTATTTATTTATTTTTAGAGAGAGGAAAAAGGAAGGAGAAAAAGAGAGAGAAACATTGATCAGTTGCTTTTCCTATGCACCCTGACCACACCCTGACCAGGGAATGACTGCAACCCAGGCATGCGACCTGATGGGGATCAAACCCATGACTACGAGATGATGCCTAACCAACTGAGCCACAAACAGTCAGGGATAAATGCATGTTCTTTGAAAAATGTTTTTTCATGTTTTGGCAGTAAAAAACAGTGCTTTGCCCAAAACACAGTCACTAAGACCTTGTTTTCTGACTTTGTTGAGACAAAAATCACCAAAATTCTGTTCATCATTAGATTATATATAAAAAATTCTAATTTATTACTAACAATTTTTTCTGATAAAAGAATAGTTTCCACTGTCTCTAATATATACATTGAATTACAGTTATTAACGTGATTATCTGAGTAAGGACCTTGAATTACATTAATTAATGTGCTTATCTGAGTAAGGAATTTGCCTTACTCATCTTTGTACTCCTGGCAGCATCTTTCTATTAGAATATTTTTCATATAGGTGGTACTAAATAAAAGAAAAGTAACAAAATCTCTTAACTGTTGTGAACCCAAAGGTGGCAAAGAAGACAGAGGAAAATTTCAGGCTACTAAAAATCATCTTAAATATGAACAGTTAGCTACTGCCTTTGTCATTATCAGGAATGCAACCACAACAAGACATCTTGGATATCACAAGGAGATGGTAACAGAAGTTTGGGCATAAGGCTGTCTCTACTTTTCAGACATTAGCATGCACAGATTGCTGGCTGTATCTAAGAAAATAAAGATTTAAGATTCAGAGCTGGGAACTTAAAGAAAATCAGCTGTTGGTTAAACTTCAAGTAAAGGTATCGCATCATGCTTTATTTGAGCATTCATACAAAACTTTAAAAAGTGAAGTTTTTCTTTAGGTTGGCATAAATGATTCTAAATGTGAGATTCTTTAATCTACAATGCAAAATCAACCATCTGCACAAGAATGCCAACTAACAACAGCAGGTACAGGAAAAACACAGAACACTAAGTCAAGGTGGAAAGACTCAGTAATCAAAAATAGCAAACAGTTGCGATTACTCATGTTTTTTCTTCTTTTTTTTAATTTAATCTTTATTGTATGTTTTGCATTACAATTGAGTCCCCTTATATCCCCTCCCCCTAGCAATCTCTATATTGTTTTGCATGTCCAAGAGTCCATTTTCCTTTTTGTTCAATCCCTCCACCCTCTAACCTCACCCCACCCAGCTGTCATCTACTCTCCATCTACGAGTCTGTCTCTGTTTTGCTTGTTAGTTCAGTTTTTTCATTAGGTTCCACATGAGTGAAAGCATATGATATTTTTCTTTCTCTAACTGGTTTATTTCACTTAGCATAATGTTCTCTGTGTCCATTCATACTGTTGTAAATGGTAAAATTTTCTTCTTTTTTACAGCCACATAGAATACCATTGTGTAAATGACCCACAGTTGTTACATCCACTCATCTACTGATGGACACTTGTGCTGCTTCCATATCTTGACAATTGTAAATAATGCTGCAATGAACACACGGGTACTTCTGTTCATTCGAATTAGTGTTTTGGATTTCTTTGGATATATTCCCAGAAGTGGGAGAGCTTAGTCAAATGCAGGCCCATTTTTAATTTTTTGAGGTTATTTCCATTCTGCTTTTCACAGTGGCTGCACCAATCTGCATTCCCACCAACAGTGCAAAAGGGTTCCCCTTTCTCTACATCCTCGCCACTACTTGTTGTTTGGCAATTACTCACTTTTACTCTCTATAAAAAGTTTATCAGTTGGTGG